>OY730485.1:26399517-26570126 GCA_963422695.1 Xylophagus ater | reverse complement strand
ATAAAACTATTCAACTGTACAATCCCTAGACAATGTCTGAAGGCTGATAGAGAAAAATCTGTTTAAATAATTCTATTAGGTTAGTGGTGATCAAAGGGAGTCAAGAGAGTGGTTAAGATGTTTCAAATATCCTAAATATTAATTGTATGCTTAAAAGTAGGTTAATTTTGACTCTGTACATATCTAATTGTTTAGAATTCTTAAATTCGTTAAGTATTAATTTAATTAACTTTTCAAATCATTTTGCAAGTTGCTGATCATTTCCTCATTAAATACTGTCATTTAATTTATTCAAATGTCATTAAATGTTTTTTTAGAGTTAATATATTTGATTTAATCGAAATAAGCATAAAATAATTTCTTGTAAATAATAATCAAATAACTCCAAACCACATATTTCCGTTACGAACTTATTTTACAAAAAAGAGAGTATTTTATTTCTCGAATTCAACTTAAATTCAATAAACACTTGCTTTTTGCAAACCAAAACGAAGAAATGAAGTGAAAAAGTTATTATTTAAACGGTTGCTACGCTCGTATATTGTTATATTGCATATGAAGTTCCCCTTTGAAAAGTTTTACTGTACTTTAGTTCTTATTTATGTATTTGTTAATTTATTTTCTAAAGTTTCTTATTTTTATTAATTTTCTGTTTATTTATATAAGGTGTTTTGAGCGTAATGGAACTTCCGATAGCGATAACTGTCAATCCGATCTATCATTATCGCAGCTCTTTTATAGTCTAGCAAATTATCATGAAAAAACTCACGCTTGAGGAACGATTAAAAATTTTCTAAATTCACTTTCAACATCGATCCCGTTATTTTATAGCGCTTCTGAAAAGCGGCCAATCCAGAAGACACTCTAGAAACCTCATTACATCCCGAAAACTGTGGTTTACATGCCAGTAGCATCTTTGGTCCTTATTTCTTTAAAAATGAGCCAGGACCACGCATTATTGTCAATCAAATCGTTACCAGACCATGATCAATAATGAATATTTGTTTGAAAATATGGATGACATTGATTCTGCCGGTTTCAATAGGATGACTTTTAGTGGCATACAGCGACACAAACCATCGGTTTATTGAAATCACGATTTGGCGTTAATGTGATATGGAAAAATAGCACTGTAAATTAGCCTTCAATGTAATGTGATCTGACATCTTTCTAACTATTTTCTATGTGTTTACGTGTAGTCACGGTTTTAGGCTGATAAACCAGCGACAATGACCAAAATTGTTAGTGTTATTCGTGCCATGCAGCCAACATTGCTTGAAAAAGTGACCCAAAATTGGACTAACAGATTGCACTTCGTCAAGAACATTTGCGGTGGTCATATGATCAAAGTCATTTTTGGCATGAATACGTCTTTCGGATAAAAGAAGATTTTTGTTAAAAGTTAATTTTTTGTATTATTTTTTTGAATTTAAAGCACTCTAAAAAAATCACCCTATATATATAGTAAATATTTTACTGTCATGTAAATGTTAAATGAATGTTGTGCTTTTTTTTGTTATTTAATTTTTAGTATTTATTATTATTATTTCAGATCTCGTGTAATATCCCGGAACCAACAACAAAGTTATTGTCATATATTTGAAACTAGTCAATATAAATCCCTAAGCGGGGGTAGCGAGCATACTATACATTAAGTCACTACTAATAACATAGAAATAAATAAATAATAATATCTGAAAATAATGATATCTGAAAAATTGCATTAACTGAATTTTGTCAATCGGAGATAGGGTGCTTTACCACTATGATACGGAATATGTATTTTCACAACCCTGCTTAAAAGTTTACAGTACAATTCGGTACAATGTATGATATTGATTCTTAAAATCAAATAATTATTATACTTCATCACAGAATTTTTTTTTACTTTTATTTCAAATTCCAGGAGATTTTATAGAATAACTATTCTATATATTTATTTGCTGAAAAGTTTTGTGTCACCTTTTCAATTTCAAATCACCCACAAAAGATAATCTGGCTAGATACTTGCCAGATTTAAATTTGCATCCCCCAAATTCTTAAGAATTGGGAAAATAAAATTTTAATCGATCTAAATGATGCTGGGAAATTTTTCTCATCGTAAATTTTAAATATGCGAGAGAAAGAGTGAGCGCGCACAACATCAAAATATCCGAAAACCCATACATGCTGTACCATTTTATTTCGTTTTGATTCGAATTCGTCGTAAAGAAAATTTTTTTTTCGCTCTACCAAAATAAAATTTTCAATAGAGTCGTTGTTGTCGGGAAAAACAGGATTTTCTCCTGTCTGTCGCAATAGGCAAAAAGAAATTTATTTTAAAATAAAAACTTTTTCTGATATTTATTCAAAAAAAAAAAAAGGACTTTTCACTTTTCTTATTTACAAAATAAAATAATATTAAAAAACGGTAAAATATAAGAAATGGTAAAACAAAAAACGTTTCGTAATTATTCTTTTTCGAAAAAAAAATTTTTTTTTTTTCTGTGATGAGAAGAAAAGAAATCGAGTAGAAAAATTAAAGTTTTTCATATGTTTTTTGTGAATAAAATAATTATTATTTAAATTTTCATTTCTACGTAATTGATGCTTTTTATGTTCTGTGAAGTTAATTGAAAATATTTACAAATTCTGTTTTTCTTAAAATAGTACTATTTTGGTGAAGTAAAAAGATGCTTTTTTTTTTCTTTAATTTGGGTAAAACATTTCGTTTTTGGAAAAATCTATTCAAGATTTTTCTAAATAAAGAAAAAAAAAATAGTTTCATAGAAGATAAAAAAAAAAAAAAACAAGAAAATGTATGTTAATTTTTTCATGGAAAACGGCCACCTCCTTTTGACGCAGCAGCAGCAACATCATAAAAATCGGGAAGATTAAAGAAAGCGAAGAAAAAGAAGGATAGAAAATACATATATTAATTACATACATATATATATATATAGTGTATATAAGTTTTCTCATTAGAAAACGTATTTACGTGTATGTGTGTGTGCGTGTTTATTGCTGTGCGCTTAAAACAAATTAGTAAAAATAAATTATTAATTAAAAATGTTAAAATAATTTTTTTTTTCTGTGAAAACACCAACAAAAAAAAAATTTAATTACATGTGTATTTTTTTTTAAATTGAAAATTTTAAATTTTTAGCAAAAAAAAAAAAGGAAAATTAAAAATTACGTACTAAAAAATAAGAATTCTCTTTTTTTGGTTTTGTGCTCTTTTCGTGCGTGTGCTCCAAGAAAAGAAAAAAAAAATGCGACACGAAGAATTTAAAAAAAAAAAAAAAATTATTGCAGTTAAATTTATAAATCTTTTTTTAGTATTTTGGGGGTCTGGTGTACATTCCCGGACCCCGCATTTGTTGTATAGTATAATAAAACATAAAAAATAAATAAAAATAAATAATAACGCCTTCAACCAAATATTCAAAATCAAAAAAGTTTTTGAAAAAAAACATTTAAGTTTAAAGAAATTAAAATATTTGAAAGAAATTAAAAGGAAAATATAATTTCTAAAATATACATAAATATGTATATAAGTCGGGTTAAATGAAAATGCTCGAATTGAAGAAAACAAGCAATCTAAGTTTAACTTTGTTTTATTTTGTTTTATAATTATCGAAGCCTCTGACGTCACGTGTTATTCTTAGTAAACAAAAATGAAAATGGAAATTGTAATTATATTTTCCGTAGTCGTTAGGACGCGTTTCCACCAAACGTACAAAAAAAAAATAAATAAACAGAAACAAAAACTGTTCTGAACAAATATAGTAGAGCAATGCTTTTACATTCGAGATGAGAAAATGTTTTGTTTCTAAAAACACTGTTCTCCGACAAAAGCGTTTTCAGAACTTTACATTTGTTATTTGTTCAGAACAGTTTTTGTTTCAGTTTCTTGTTTTATCCGTTTGGCGAAAACCCGGCCTTAAAAATGACACCAAAAACATAATTCCTATAGATAAACTCAAAATCAATCTATAGCTGATTTTTTTTTATATATCCCGTGATGGAAATGGGACTCCTAATTAAGAAATCTATAATAAAATTTTAATATTTAGTTCAGCATAATTTGGTTTTGTTTTCCCTAATTTATAGGGGTAGGCTCTAAAAACTTAAAAATCCTTTCGATATCTTTTTGAAAGTATGTTAATAAGATTTTGAATTAAATTTGAAATTTGGTCTGGTATACATTCCGGGACCCAGCAACAACTATCAATATTTGTTATTTATTTATAAATGTTTTTTTTGAAAAAAATTTTTTTTTCTATTTCTATGTTATTACTACTGACTTAATGCATGCTCGCTTCTGATCGCTATGCCTACTTAAGAATTTATACTTACTGGTTGCAAATATATGACAATAATTTTGTTGTTGGGTCCGGGAATGTACACCAAACCCATTAAAACTTTATGGCTAGCATAATTTTGCCGTATAAAAATTCTTTTGGTATTATATTAAATAGATTTGACTGAAATTCAATATAATATCGTGTATTTTTATAGCTAATATGAAATATATTTCATGGTTTCGGGTTCACATCCTTTTCAATCAAAACCGAATAAACTAAACGAAAAAACTAAAACTACGAAATTGTAAGTGTTCCAACTAATTTTATATTCTGGTGTAATTATACTATTACCTACTTATTTTTAATTTTGTTAAAATTCATTTTAGCAGCCTGCCAATGTGTAGACTAGAATCCTGCTTTCTTGTCATAGAACAAAATTTGGAAAAAGTTAATTTTTCTTCAAATATTTAACTATTGATTTGAAAAACTTATGAATAAATTTGTTGAAAATAACAGCTTTTTCATGTTACATCGTTTTTCATCCGTTTTATAATGTCGTTTAATTGGCCTTCATATCCTATTTTATTCTTTACATCCTTTTTAATAATACCTTTAAATTGATCCTCAAAACATGAAGCCTGATACAAATGTCACAAAAATTGGTTGATTTCATCTGAACAGATCAAGAACTAGGCTTCAACTTTAAAAGGTATTTTCGTGTGCCTAAGACATTTATTTCGTAATAGTTTCTTTTGCAAAGGTATCAACAAGTTTTTCTGATGTTTCGATATTGCAATTTATAAATTTAATTACTTTTTTTTTGACTTAAGTTATCGATTCCGCATAATACCGATCGGGTTTTAATAATTCATTACAATTAGAAGAAGCTCCGGTACCAGTACAACTGCTATTTTACATATAGTAAGTTCGTATGCACCGTACAAGTTGCTGCACATGATTTTTCATCAAGTTTTCTAAATACACGGTTAAACTTTTCATCCAATCTAGTTTGTGGTGCCAAAGACCAATGAAAGTTTGATCGACTTTAAAACTGCGCCAAAGATACATTTGTTTTATTTAAGTACTGTGTTGCAGATACAGTAATTTTTTAATAGCTGTCATCTAAGTTGAATTATTTTTTTTTTCAAAATAGGACCCATCGCAAATTTTTGGACACCTATCGAAATTGTTTCTTTAAATAAAGAATATAAAATTGTATGCTTAATGGAAACCAAAATATTGTACCGAATTCGATGAAATTCATACACTTGAAGTAATTGGACTTAAGGCAGGTCTGGTAAATTTTGCACCGAAATCTAATGGAGACGGGACGGACGAGATAGAAGAATGAACTGGAGCATTGTGGAAGCATTGCCAAACGGGCGGAACGGTACGGGATCTGAGCTGGTTTTGAAATGAGAACGCAGTGAGGTACTCAATGATATTATCGGGAGAGAAAAGTGTAAATGCACTTCTGTGATTTGCCTTGCTCATTTTTTATGTATGTAAACTGTCAAAAAAGAACAAATTACGCAATTTTCTCGAGAAACGATAAGTCACAAGAAGGGAAAATAAATATTAAGAGTTTAATTTAAATTGTAAACTCTGTATCTTTGTTCAAAAAGCACTATTATACATGAGGAACTTTGTTCGACATCATCGGAAGTTATTAGTGAGTATTTCCAAGCCAAGCATTCCTCAAACATGATGAACTATTCTTCAATAAACGGAAACCATTGTTCTTTTCTATTATGTTGGAACGTGTTTTCAAATAGATTCATACTTTTTAAAAATTTGCATTTTCTTAAATAGTTTTTTCTACCTTCAACTATTTTCTACAAAATTTATTTACAAATTATTATTCTTTTTGCGTTAGACATTTAATTTCCATTTTGAATATAAGCTACCAATATTTAACTAAGTTTTTAATTGCTCTCGCTCCTTAACGGTTTTTTTTTTCACATACTGCTTTGATCCGAAGCAGAGCAATGTGAAAAAAATTCACTTATACGTTTTTTCTTGATTTCGCTAGACTTTTCTTTTATGACAACTTCACGAGCTGTTTTTTGAATAGTCCAATTTGATAATATTATTATGAGGTAGGTAGTGACCTAAACTTTATTTTATAATTTGTTCTTTAACAGGCCGGTTAATTGCAATAGTGTATTAAAATTATTGTAACATATTAAAAATTTTGCTGCGGTGAAGATTTTAAATTCGTTCTCTGTAAATTTTCATATACATAATAATTTCTAGGGACTTCATTTTCACCTCAAATTTCCGAACTTTATTATCGTTAATAATTTGTCTGTTATTTATGGTATATCGTTAGCATCCTTATATTTTTTTTACTTCGTAAAAATTATGTTTCTTAATTTTTACTCTTAATTTGAGAAATATCTTGAAGATCAAAATGCTTAAAATATTTATTTCTAATTTCTACTATCTATCTAAATCTGGAAATTATCCTTCGACTAAAATTCTCCTAAATTGCAGTTATTCTCCTTAGAATAAATCAATGATACATTTTTACATACAGTTTTTAGATACAGTTTTCGAGAAAAGAACAAAAAAATGTTTAAAAAGGCATGACCGACAGGACTATTTTTTGTTTCGGAAGATGATTTTGGGCCAATACGGATTTTGATAATTAATTTCAGATATTCATTAAAATTTTGTAGAGTATAGCAAGATTTTAAAAAATGAAAATTTTTAGAATTTTGACCCTGAAGTTTTATTTGCTTTAAGAATTTTAGATTTCGTATATTTATACTTTATTCTATAAAATTCAATGTATTTAAATTAAGCACTATGAAAGCTTTCGTAGCCATGATAATAACTTTGAAACCATTTCAATTTTTTCATATTTTTGGTAATGAAAACTGCAAATAAATAGAATTATTACCTCAGTGTACACCATTCAAAAAACCTTTGGAAAGGGTTAATAAAGTAGAAGAAACATTGTCAGTTATTGGAAAGGTGTTTCAATTGTTAAAATAAGGTCCTAAATTCAGCGAAATTAAACTTATCTAAATTATTTCCTTCTTTTATTATTTTAGGGAAGGACAAATATTTCTTGTTATTTTTGAATCAGCCAAATTTTACAGCCGATTATTTCGGAAAAACTGATAATTTTATTTCTGCAAATATTTAAAATAAAATTTTTTTTATAAATAACAGGGGATTCGCAATGAATTTTAATTCTTTTACCTGTGTATCGCTAACAAAAAGTACGTCCTTATAATATCCATGTGGGATCTCATAGTCGTGCATCTGTTTTTACCGCGGTATACAAAACGTAGATAAATTTCCAAGAACTTACCTTTATTCTACTCTTGAATATTTCATTTTTTAACTCAATACGTAAACCCGAATTCCAATATACTCAAATGTTTCTTGAAATCAAATAAATCATCTATGAATAAAATAAAACAGAATATGTATGCTCAGCCAAATTCCGGACCCAAAATCGGACACATTTTAAATGTATTTAATGCTACAATTTTGCAGACCAAAATTTTGAACCGCATTTTTGATACCTAAGTTTGTAACTTTTTTTTGGAATTGTTCAGTGTAAATATTTCGGATAGACTTATATATGGAGTTTTATATAATCACGACGACTCTTTCAACGAAGCAAATTGAATTGAACTATTGAGATAACATATTATGTTATTACTAGTGACTTCATGCAGGCTCCTCTCACTTAAAAATTTATACTGAATATAATTGAATTGAATGTAATTGAAGTGTCCGGATTTAACAACGCCGTAATCTTTTTGATTATTGGTCGGTTTTATTAAAATTTATGGAAATTATAGTTTATAATACATAGTTAATTTTACAATTATTCGAATGGTATGTAACCGCCTTTTGCCTTAACCACCAAGTTCAATCTCTTTTTAAAGGATGCATACGATGCTCGCGCGATGGTTAAACGCTTAAACGGTTCCATTCACGAGTCAAATCTTTTTCTAAACCGTCCAAAGTTGTGTATTTCTTTTGCCAGCCGTTGCTTGTAAAATTCCCCAAATGGAATAATCCAACGAATTCAGATCTGATGAATACGGTGAATTTCGATGCTTGACTTTCCAATCAAATGAAGCGCGGCAATTGAATTTCGTTTGAAGTACATTGTACAAAAAATAAGAACGCGTCTTTTCACCAACAAATAATTTTTACTACTGACTGATATGTCAAGCAACATTTATGTCAAATTTTAGTATTGGAAGATGTGCGGTTTACCCTTTAACGCGATTTGAATTAGACGGACACTTCAATTGCCGGACCCGGTATATTGCACATTCTTTTAAATTTTTCCAAAAAAAAATGCTTCTGGCACACATTCTCGAAGAGTTGCTTTTGACATACCCGGTAAAATAAAATAAAACCAAGCTAATTTAGTTTTCAATTTTGCTTTTGTTAATTATATTATCATTCAGGGCCCGCGGAACTTTTATTGTGGAAACATTTTTGAAAAAGTTTAATACAAGTTTCGGTCCCTACTATGTATTTCCAAATAATATATTTTGTGATAAACTTTCAAAAATTTTGGCTAAGGGTAGAAATAATGAATTTTTTTGTTTTTGTTTTTATTTGAATTTTTAGAAATATGATAAAAAATGTGCAAAAAATTACAAAAACATTCATTCCTTAAATTAAAATAAAGTGCTCAAGAAATGTTTAAAAAAGATATTTATGTTTTCAAGAAAATATAAGAATTGCAAAAATAAACTATTTAAATAAATGTGAAATAAGCATGAAAATATATTTAACATTTCTACA
Source organism: Xylophagus ater (assembly GCA_963422695.1). Taxonomy (NCBI): domain Eukaryota; kingdom Metazoa; phylum Arthropoda; class Insecta; order Diptera; family Xylophagidae; genus Xylophagus; species Xylophagus ater. The sequence continues at coordinate 26,561,055 of OY730485.1, read as the reverse complement.
AGCGATGTTTTTAACATCGCTTGTAATAAGTCAACGACCATTAATGAATACTACCAATAGTGTCAGTGGTTTATCAAATAATTACGGCTTTGGATATGGACCGTTTACCACTTCAACAACAGCTACTGTACCAACAAGCATTATAAATAGGTCTAGTGCCAACGCTGGTTTGGCATCAATTATTGCAGCTCCAACATCAAGAATAAGAACACGAGCTACGACCTCACCAGTAATAAATTCAAAAAGACCTTTAAGAATACCAACATCAACTATAAATCCATCATTTTCATCATATAACTCCGGACGAGAAAATTATCAAAAGCAAGGACGAAGAAATCAATTGAAACAATTACAACCACCGCAACAAACGTCATCGTCTTCGGCTGGTATTCCTCATCGTGAAATAAATAGATCGGATGCAATTACATCTGGTTTTCATTATTCTTCCTCAGACACTGGCGGTTTAGAATTACCATCAAATATACAATATCCGTCATCATCACAAAATCAGTATCAACAGCAACAAATCTTATTGTCTCCACCACCGTCATTTGGCAGAAAGAGCTCTCTACTAGATTTGCGTAGGAATTTCTCGATACAAAAAGCGTCAGCAGTTTATATTAATGATACAGTCGGTCAAAGTGATGATCCATCACGTGTGGATGGCATGTACGAGAATCCTTTACAAACACTTAAAAGGAAAGTGAAATTTAATACGTCAAGTTTTGTAAGTATATGATTTTGGTTTTATTTTTTTCCTACCATTAAAATAACATATATTTATTTAGAAGTTTTACATTTTGGGATAATTTCAATCATTGGAATTCAATTCAATTCATTGGAAAAAATTGCTCACACCAAATTTTATTCAATTCCGTTAACAAATTACCTTGCAGTATTTTCTTTTTTAAATACTTTAAAAAGAGAGCTTTTAAAGCTATGTGAAGGCTTAGTCAGGGCTTTTTCGGTAGGGTAAAACAATTACGTATATACATACAAATAGACCGTCAGATGGACAGATAGGCAAGCGGGCAGATGAACAGACAGACCAGTTGGACAAACGGACATCAGAGAACCTTAGAACCTTAGAACCTTATAATGCTAGAAACACATGTGCAGGATTTTGCCTGCAGAGAAATTATAATACACAGGTTTATATGAGGCCGAACACATGCAAATTCTGCATGCAGCACGGCGCTGCAAGGTGTCTCGATTTTAACTTTTGCTGTGCAGAAAAAGTGTTCCCAACTTACGAAAGCATAAATTCGTTCTAGAAAAAAAAGTTTGACATTTGACACAACTTTATGGAAGAACATTTAATAGAGTTTGTGAAAAATAATAATTTTTTGTACAACAAAAGAAGCCGATACGTGCAGATATTTGTGTAGCGCTGCATGTAGAATATCTGCACATGTGTTTCCAGCATAAAACGTAGATATTTCCAAATTTTTTTTTTAGTTTCCAGTTTAGTAGAGTATAGAAATAAAACTAATACAGTATAACTTTAGAAAGAATATTTTATTTAGAAGAACAAAATAGGGTCAAACAATTTTAGCTATGAGAGGTATCGTTTATATGTGAAATTCAAACTAAATTTTATCATATGTATTTTAATTTCTTTAATTTTGTATAAATAATGAAGTGAATTTTTATATGCTGCGTTATTTTTATATTTGCCTTATTTATGAATGAAAATTCTTTCTTTGAAATCGTGGCTGCAAATTGGTATCTTCAAATCAAGTTGTACTATATTTTGTTGGCCATGTGGGTGTTTTTAAAACACCAAATAAATTTTTTAAAAAATTCCACGTAAATGAATGATTTTGAATAAAACAATATTTCATATAAAAAAAAAATCATCCATGTTTTCATTCAATTTCCTTGACATAATCTGTTTCTTGTTTAATTTCATAAGATAACCCCTTTAGGAATACTTGCTTTAAGAGTTTTTGCTCGGCTCAAGAATAATACTTCCGCAATAAAACTTTAAACAGAAAATCTAGGTTTAAAATCGGTTTAAACTACTTTGTATTCCTCACAATTTCTTTTGGAAATTATTTTGAAGCAAAGTTTTTAACTAGATGTCCTGCTTTATCATTTTCGTCATTATTGATATTTGTGGGTAATGGGCCCTCATCACTTGAATCCTGATGCAAGATTTCATACATTTTCCTTGAAAATTTACTTCTGCTAAATTAATTTCCTTCTACAAGACCTGTATCCTTCCTTAGACCCTGGCGAGACACAACGGACATCTACGTAGAGCCAACGAGCCAGGCAATTTCGCTAAAATTGGATAACACGTTTGTCAGTTACCCTAAATACAATTTATGAAGATAATATAGAAATCGTTTCATTTCATACATAAAATCCGAATTTTGTTCGGTAGCTACTCGAAGTTGTATTCGGATTCAATTGATTTTCCGACACAATTGTTTTCTCATTGAAAAAATAACCTGTACCAAATTTCATTGAAATCGGTCCATAAATACCGTTGCAATATTCTGTAATTTAAAAATACAAAAAACCCAGCTTTTGTTTGGTAGCTACCCGAAGTTTTAGTCCGATCGAACCCAACTTCTGATAGAATCATTCTCATGTGGAATAAACCGGATCTAAGTAAGGATACAGGTCTTCAAGAAGGAAATCCTTTTTGGCTGATGTACATTTTCAAGCAATATTTATGAAAACTTTCATCAGGATTCAAATGATGAGGAACCATTACCCAATTGTATCAATAAGGACTAAAAGGATAAAACAGGATATCAAGATGAAAACTCCATTTCGAAGCAATTTTCTGTAAATACCGTACCGTATACAAAATTGAACAGCGTATAAGGGACGAAAAGAACTGGAACTTTTATAGTTCTTTGTAGATAGTTTATTGGAATGTAAAATGTTTTGAACATATGTATACAAGTTTTAATAGTGTTTTCGCACTATAGGTTCAAGCAGAATGACGGATACACAACGGATTCACGACGCATTAAAATTTTAAATATAGGTATACGTTTTTAGTTAGACTCCACAGATCGCGACGGATTCACAACGGACTATTTTTAAGACAATCTGAAAACCAAAAAACTGTGGAATCCGTTGTAGATACGTCATTCTATTTCCCGCATATAGATTTTTTATTACGCGAAGAACATTTTTGGCTGCTGGCTGAAATACATTTTAAATATAATAAAATATTTTTCCCCACTACATGCATATTCCTTTAGTATTCATGTTTAGTGTGTTGAAATTGTGTGTAATGAATGACTGAATGATTTAATAATCGATCTTTCTCTATTAAGAAATGTATCTAATTTCACATAAGTTAAATGTACCATATTTAGGATTTTCACATTCAAACGATACCTGACATAGCTTAAACTTTTTTGACACCATTTCGTTCTTCTAAATAAGATATCTTTGTAAAGTTATATTATCTTTTAGGAGTTCAAATTATAATTTTGAGAAAATAATAGAATTTTAAAAACTTTAAAAGATTTTCAAGTTTCTAGAATTCACTAAAATATGAATTATTTTTATTAATTTTTCTTCCTAGATGTGGAAACGGCCACAAGATCAAATAAGTTCAGGAGACGAAATTGAGGATGTTCTTGGTGTCAAGTGCACATTTGAGACGAAATGTGCTTGGGTATGGGAAGAAAATCTCCCAGATGGCTTTCACGTTGTAACCGGAAGTAATTTAACTGACGCCAATATGACCGGAATAATGCCTGGACCTGCAGCAGATCCTTCCAATGATGCAAATGGTTAATTTAAATTACATATCTTTCATAAATAATAATATTTTAAATACTCACAGGACACTTTCTACATGTTCGTCTAACACCAAAAACAACACAAAGAATTCTGACATCTCCACAATTTAGTACAACGCGAGAAGGATGTTACCTTAAAGTTTTTATACATCAAAGTGCTATGTCGCATGGCAGTATACGACTTGTTATACAACCATTAAGATCCCAAGAAAGTTCTTGGGTGCCTGCTGAAATGGTGGGGAATGATTATCGACGGTGGGACTTGTATGAATTTCGAATTGGAAGAGTTTCGAAAGATTTTCAAATACTTTTTGAAGTAGTTCCTAATGGTCTTAAAAATATACCACGTGGACACGTTAGTATTGATAATCTAAGTATGAAAAATTGTTTCCCAGAGGGTCTTATAAGTGGAACATGTACGACGTCTCAAGTTATGTGTAAAACTAATAAAGTTGCAGTTTGCATTTCTATACCAAGAATTTGTGACATAACTGTTGATTGTGATGACAGTGAAGACGAATTACTTAATTGTGGTACATATTTATTAATCATTTCATTTCTTTTAAAATTACTGATAATTACTATCTTTAGATAAAATTCCTTTCGGTGGACTTTGTGATTTCGAGAATGGTTGGTGTGGTTGGCATAATTCTGGCAAAGCAATCTTGTTATGGGCACATCATTCGGGACCGACACCAACCGAGAAAACTGGACCAGATTTAGATCACACCTATCAACACACAAATGTTACGGGCCATTATATGTTTGTTAATATGAATCAACACGCCAATGATTCAGAAAAAAAGAAATTAGTTGGATTTGCTAGTAACGCCGTTATGAATAGTGTAGTTTTCAACCCACCTCCGTCCGTACATGCCAACACAAGTTCACCATATCAAAATTCATGCTTGGTAAGTATCATTAAGAAAATTTTATATAAATTTAGTAGTTGTTGACTTTAAATTAAGACCATTTGAAAATTTGTCATCCAATTATTTTAGTCGGTGGTCGAGGTTTGGACTCACGGTGGTCTCCGTACATATGCATAAAATTATTTAAATAAACAACTGGTTTCACAAAAATTTACTGAGTCGCTTCATAAATATCGGCGAAATATTACATTTTGTATGAAAATTCTGAACTTATATTTTCCGAGCACCCGAAGTTATAATTTGAACAAATACCGTTTAATTTTCTTTAATGTTCTTTACGGCTATGATTCTCAAGTTCTCATACTGTAACGGTGTTTCGTTCTTTTTTTTATTAAATTGCTTACTTCAAGCGTGAGAATTATATACTATAAGAGCTCCTTTAAATTGATTTTACTAAGGTACAAATCGAAGCTACAAGCATTTATATTAACTGCTTGTAGCATTCGAGAAACTAGTTCGTTTTTCCCGTAATACGTTCTGTGATAAAAAATTGTAAATAAGCCCACTGACCTCAAGGGACGTACATTAATATTTAGCGGCATCCTTTCTAATAGTAAAGGAGCATCAATAGCGCCATTGAGAATTGGGTTGTTGCACGGGGTGAGCTCGCAGACTCCAGTGGTCGGATATCGGCGAGTTGATAAATGAGAACACGTCGTTTTTTGTTTTACAATTCAATCCGTTTCTTTATTGTCTATTATGCCTACCTACCTTCCTTTGGAGACACGGTTTTAGTACGGGGTAAAGGATGTTAATTCGGGATAATTCGGGCGGTGACCAATATAGGGGATATGTATGGCTCGAATCGGTCGCTACTTCGGTATAATTTGATACTGTTAGTACTGTTAACATAAACAGTATCAAGCTCAGGTGTTTCGTACTCGAAGTATGAGAAGTAGTAGTTTTTACCACTACCTCAGAAATCAGGTTAAGAAAATCTTGCTGTAAAGTACTGATAACGCAAACAGCAAGCGGTTTGTACTGCCGATACTGATGACGTGGCAGGTACCTCCTACAAGGCTAAAACATAGGTCTATTACTAATGTGGACTTTTTATCGGGGTCCATTTGTATGAGTACTGGTGAAGTCGTAAAAAGATGCAGGTGTTTCGCAAAAAGTGTCACTTTGTTCTGGCGGTCCAAATTTCTGTCGTTTCTTCTGTATGAGTACTGGTGGCGGCATACGTCCCTGTCGAGGTAGTCCTTTATACGTCCAGTGCTTTTACAAGAGTACTGGTGACGTCAAGCGAATTGTCCATTCGCATTCCACAATCCAGCGGCCCACAAATAAAGGTATTATTTGACTAGTGTATCCTACGAGTCCTGCGATATAGTGATAGACTGCCCAGAGAATGAAATTTATCGTTTTGTTATTTTCTTCACAATAATAATTATCTCTGTGAATATTTTACACAACGCTTTTACTCAATAAGAAATACATACATTTCATATTTACTCCTGCTCGTATGTTTTGCCACTTACCCTGCTCTAGGGTACGGTATGGCAAATAAAACAGACCTATGTGTCTTGTGCTGCTTGTACTTGCGTAATATGTTGCCTGTTGTTTTAATACCTTTGTATCTATGTAGATTGTAGATTATTTCAAAAGATATTTATCAAATGATAATTGGTTTTTTTATCAAATCATTTATTGAATTATCGTTCGGTAGTAAATCTTGTTGATAAATATGACCATGACAACTTGATGTGCATGAAATTTACGAGCGTACGAAAAATATGGTATTGTGATAATATCATGAAAAGGACATAATTATCGCAAGATTTTTTTCTCTTTTGAGATTTTTCAGAAGATAATTTCATTCTTTGGACTGCTTTTCAATGGTTTTTCTTTTGAGTGTTATACTCAGAATGCCATTTTCTGCTACGAATTATTTTGTTGAACGAAAATTTGGTAATTTTCATTTATCGGGATTTGTAAATTCGTTACAATACTCACAAATGTAAGCTCGAGTGTTTAGACCGGTCAATCCCATCTTATGACAGAATTTTTCAGCTATTGTAAAAGCTGCTTAGAAAAAAAGAACAAAATTTTTCGTACCGAGTTCCTTTATTCACAATAAACAATATTCCTACGAATGATTACTGATTTGCCCTTGCAGTACATTTCTTTCTAATCGCCATTTCTTCGTCATTAAATACGTATATAATTTTTATATCTACAAAATTTGTGTGGAAAGGCAGACATATCACATTGTGTCTAACTGTACACACAAATTCCATGTTAACATATGTGAATAGATAAAGATTTTCACTAAGTTCAACTTAAGTTTCCCCTGTAATACATGTGAAGCACAAACGAACCCCTGACTAAATAGAGTAAGAAGGATATTAACTTTGTAACAATCTACTGACATTATATAAATTTTAACTTCTATACGAAGTATATAAGTTACTGGAATCATGCTGATATTATTGAACGAAATATCGACAGTTGAATTGTGTTTGGTTCAATCATTCCTCGTTTCATCGCAATTTCTTTATTTATTTTCCTAATGTCCGAGGTTTTTGACATTTATCGCCTCGAACTCTACCTTAACTTTCACGGCGCCAGAATAGAGGGGTAAGAAAGGATTTATTTGTCTTAGCTGCAAAAGAGTATTTATTTATTTATTTCGGCAAAATTTTTGTAATACTAAACATTTTAACTAACTTCAATCTCTTATTCCGCTTTTCGAATTTGAAACTTTTCTAATATTCCATAATCTCTTTCTTAGCCCTTTCTGTTAGCATACAAAACTTCAATTTACCTTTAACAACTTACTTTTTTGAATATAGAGAACCTTAAATTTCTTCTTTAACACCTTTGTAATTCTTTCAAAGACTTTTTAAAAAAACTGAATTTTTCAACAACTTTAAAATTCTTTTTCAAACTTCTTTTTTTTCAAGAAAATTTTTACATTTTCGCAAAAATTCATTTTTTCAAATAATATATTTTCGCGGATCCGTTTTGTGTGGGATTTTGATGATAGATACGCTTTCCCATTTTTGCTCCCACGTAACTTCTATATTTTAAGTTGGTCTATCCAGAATATACATTTCATGTTTTATAAAAATTCGCTCAGCATTAACTGAATTAGGGTCGTATTATATGTTTTTATATACAAAACTATATACACTATACACCGACCGCACTAAAGGCCATTAATGGACGGAATTTGGCAAATGGGTGGTCGCCTTTGGTACATTTGCCACTATTTCATTAATTGTACGCTTTTTTAATTGAAAAGTTAATTTCTTTATTATTCTTTTGAACTTGACTGGCTAACCCTGAATTCACAATGGGTTAAGTAGCGTAGCGTAACACAGAGCAGAAAAGTTAAAATGTATGAAAATCCAATCAATAATGAACATTTTTTGAAGTAGTTGAAGTGGCCAACGCAAGAAGTGGTTCAACTTTCAACTTCTTACGCATCCGAAGTAAGGAAAATATCATAAAAAGTCAGTTTTTTCTGATGTGATGGTTGTTTATTTATGTTTTGTTTTCCGAAAATTAATTTTGTGAAAAATATTATTGATTTTGACTAGTATAGTAATTCAACAAATAAGTATTGATATTTAGTTCTACGGTTCATAAACCAACTAATTACGAACACTATTTTAAATTTGATATGCATATATATTTAAGAAAGGCATTTACGACTTTCACAAAAAATTTTAAACGGAAATAAGTTCAAAAATTAAACTTATTATTATTTCGAATAAAATATAAATTTTCCTATTTCTTCGTAGGTACGATTTTACATACATCAATTCGGAATGAATGCCGGAAGTATCAATTTATCGGTTGTTGAAATGAAAGGCAGAGAAAATTTTACGACTACACTTTGGTGGAGCTCTAAGAATTTAGGACAAGAATGGATCCGAGCGGAAATTATAATGCCAAATATAACTTCAAAGTAAAATTATTTAATATTGAATTACCACGAAGCATAAATGCTTATTTTTTTCAGATATTATTTACAATTCGAAGCTCGTATGGGTATGAGAATTTATTCAGATGTAGCCGTAGACGACTTTTCATTGAGTCCTGAATGTTTCGGATTAAATATCCCAAGCGAACATTTGCAAGGATACAATTATTGGGATCCAAGAATTGGTATCAGAAAACAACCCCATAAAGATTTCGAAAATAAAAGTGGTATGAATTTGTTTTCTTTATATTTACATAATATTGGTATTAATAATAATAATAATAATGTATCTTTAAAAATTTTTGAGTTAAAAACTCATATTACTGTAATTTTAAGGTTTGACCTAAATAAGACGCACAGAGAACAAGCTAAAATGTTAAAAATGCTTACAAAATTTTGTAAATTCTAAGAATTGATTCATCCAATTTCTATCTTAAAATCCTATTGGCATTATAAAATAATAATGTCTACATTAATGTTTTGGCTGTTCTAGTGAGTTAAGTTTTGGAACAATATTAAAAATAATCATTTGAGAAATGCGACGAGACAAGCCTTTTTAGCAAGGAATTGGTTCATCTTACTTAATTTCTCCCGAAAAATCCCTAAAATTATCGAGAAACGAAAGTTTAATATTTCAGGAATTTCGCGTTAATTATAAATCTGTGCTTAATTTAATTCATTGCAAAATCCATATTTCCTTCCATGAAATAAATTATTTGAAGAGATGAATGAATAAAAGCATATGTGAGGATTATGATTACTTCTATACACACGACATTTGTAACGGATTATGGTATGTAAATATGGACATATAAAAAATATAACAGCGTTGTTTTAAATGTTCCGTGTTACGGAATCGGCAATCAAAATTCTCGACTCCGACTCGTACTTTATTTTTAAACCACCGATATTTCGACCCCAACTCTTATATTTATAGTAGATTTTTAACATATGGTACTCAGTAAATTTACCTACATATATCTAAAATACTAACATTTAATGTCTAGTATGTAAAGGAAATAAGGCAAAAAGCGATAAAAATAAAAGTGCCAGGAAACAAAAAAAGTCTGTCGTGCCGATTTTATACACGCTCGAATTTTTACTAACATGAAATCGGACTGGGCATATTTTTTTCCGACTACAGCGATCAGAACTTAGACTTCGACTCCACACAATGGGTTTAACTTATTATTATCTTCTTTTAGTTATTGAATTAACAACTTGTGGCACTCGAGGAATTTATGGTCCTACTGCAATTAGTTGTCTTGAAAGTTATAACAATACGGATACATTGAATAGCGTAAAAATAATTCAAAATCAACCTTATAAGGGGATGCAATTATGGAAAGTTCCAAATGAGGGTTATTATACGTAAGTTGCTTTTATACATTTTCCTTCTTTGTATTAATTAACCAAACTATTTTTGCTTTTTTAAGAATTATTGCAAAGGGTGCAGGAGGCGGGCTTGGATCAGGTGGAGTTGGATCTTCGCGAGGAGCTATGTCGATTGCAGTTCTTGAGTTACATAAAAATGAAGAAATTTATATACTAGTCGGACAACCGGGAGAACACGCATGTATTAAATCATTGGGCTATCGTGATGAGGGATGTGAAACAGACAAGGATAAACCTTTCCAAGAGAGTTATCATTCTAAAACTCATATGGTGAAAAATATCGTTATCGATGACGGTGCAGGTGGAGGAGGTGGAGGCTCATATGTATTCTTGGTATATATATACATTTTTTGAATAGAATTAAAAACAAAACAGTCTAAGTTATTCTTCTTTATAGCTTAATTCGGCAAATGTTGCTGTACCTTTGTTGGTAGCAGGTGGAGGAGGTGGATTAGGGATCGGCAGATATTTAGATGATGACTTTCAACATGGTCAAGGTGCGAATCCAAGTCGTCCAGAAGTTACAGGCCAAGTGCATGGGGATATTCACAAAGCTGCTGGTCCAGGAGGTGGATGGCGAGCTAAGGCTGATGTTGCCTTAGATCCACGATTCGGAGCTGCTGTACTTCAAGGTGGTCGTGGTGGTTTACCTTGTTATAGTCCACGAGGAATCCATGGTCAGGGAGGATTTGGTGGAGGAGGTGGTGGATGTACTACGGGTGGAGGTGGAGGAGGTTATTCTGGAGGGGATACATTCTTAAATGCAACAAATGGTGAAGGGGGAACATCATATATTGGAACAAAACGAAGTGTTCGAGAACTAAGCGCAATATATGATGGTGCTAGCAGTGGTACAGGGTCGGTGATTATAATTCCAGCCATACAAGGATGTGGTTGTGATTACCGATGTATTGCTCTTGATGAATTTCGTTCCTTAACGCATTGCATTTGCCCAGATGGATGGAAACTGAAGAAGGACAATAGCACGGCTTGTGAAAGTAACTTTACAAATTTGTTAGATGCTTTAAGGTAAAATACAGTTGAACATATTTCAGTAATCTCCGGTGAAAAGGTTCCCCTTACAACTTTGATAACAGTTTTTGCTGTGATAACAGTTTTCCTCATAGCTGCACTGACATCATTGATTCTTATTTTATGTAAGTTAATACGTAGCATCGCATTTTATAAATTAAGAAAATATGCCAATTTCTAGATAATCGATATCAACGTAAAAAGCAAGCAGCCCTACGTCATAAAATGTTACTTGAACAAGATTTACAACTAAGCCGGTTGAGAAACAATGCTGACGACTCAGCCCTTACAAACTTCAATCCCAATTATGGTTGTGATGGTATTTTAAATGGAAATGTTGACGTTAAGAGTCTACCACAAGTGGCGAGGGATAGTCTTCGATTGGTGAAGTTAGTATTCCAGGGAATCTATTTTATACACATTTTATATGGCTTTTACACAAACAGGGCTTTGGGGCAAGGAGCTTTTGGTGAAGTTTACCAAGGATTATATCGACATCGTGATGGTGACGCTGTTGAAATGCCAGTGGCTGTTAAAACACTTCCAGAAATGTCAACTGGACAAGCAGAAGCCGATTTTTTGATGGAAGCTGCAATTATGGCAAAATTCAATCATCCTAATATTGTTCATTTAATCGGCGTATGTTTTGACCGACATCCGCGCTTTATTGTTTTAGAACTTTTAGCTGGTGGTGACTTGAAGAACTTTTTACGCGAAGGTAGAAACAAGCCAGAAAGACCATCTCCTCTTACTATGAAAGATTTAGTATTTTGTGCATTGGATGTCGCAAAAGGATGCAGATATATGGAAAGTAAACGCTTTATTCATCGAGACATTGCTGCAAGAAATTGTTTATTGAGCAGTAAGGGTCCTGGCAGAGTTGTTAAAATAGCCGATTTTGGTATGGCTCGAGACATATATCGAAGTGATTATTACAGGAAAGGTGGTAAAGCTATGCTACCAATTAAATGGATGCCCCCAGAAGCATTCTTGGATGGCATATTTACATCCAAAACAGATGTTTGGTCATTTGGAGTTCTTTTGTGGGAGGTAAAATATAATCAGAATATAAAAAATTATTTTTATATCTGTTTCTAATTATAAAATTTATTAATTTCGTTAATAGCAGTTTGTAATATAGCATATTCTTTTTTTAGGTATTCAGTTTGGGGCTAATGCCATATACTGGATTACCCAATCGTGATGTGATGCAACTTGTAACTGGAGGGGGACGTCTGGATGCCCCCCCTGGATGTCCACCAGCAATTTATCGAATTATGGCTGAATGTTGGAATCCAACACCAGAAGATAGACCTTCATTTTTGAATTTACTAGAAAGACTGACAACCTGCACGCAGGTAATATTGATTTGTTATTTAAGCAATTTTACAGAATTGTAGTTAAAAACGTAAAGTTCGCGTTTAATGGGAATTTAGGAAGACTGACTTCAATTAAAATATCCAAGCCAGTAGGGAATTTAATCTTTATCCTAGTTCTGCTTAAACTAATTTTTATTTGAAATTGCTATTTAGCGGCTTGAAAATCAAGTCCTACTGACTTTATACAATTTCGAAATGTGATTTGTTTGTATTAAATTTCGTTATTGGAAGAGTCAAAACATCCTATATCTCAAAACCGTAAAGTAATTTTGAACTGCACGATTTTGTCAATTTTGTATAAGATTTATGATTTTTTTCCCATTTACTATATGCAATTATTGAAAACGTTTGAATTTAAAAAATTGATAATTTTTAATTTCTTTCCATATGAAGATATACGAACCAAATAATTTAAACTATTCAATCTAGTAATAATTTGAAGAATTCATTTAAAATTTGTCAGACCATATTTCCATACGATATTAGTATTTCGGAATTTTCAATAATTTTGACCTTTGTATGAAAATTTTTTCCGAAAATTTTTCGATTTTGATGAAATTTACAATGTGAGTTGGTTCTTTCTTAATTTGATTTAGTATTGCATTCCAGCAAAATCCGCTGAGGGGAAGCAAAACCCAGGGTAACCAGAAAGTTTTGTCGTTTTTTCTGGTGTTTTTCGAATTTAATTTGACAATTTGTGAAGCAATATTGTTCAAATTAGGGAAGAATCAAGAATTCAGCCGCCTGCAAAACAAGATGCAGTCAATTGACGTCATCTGCAGACAAAGTTGGCTGCTTTTAATGAATTTTTGAACGAATGACTGCAGAGAAATTGACAGCTAGTTAATGACAGCTAGTCAATTGCGGTAAATAAATAAAAATGGACAGATTTAAGAATTCAGTCGGCTGTGCAGGTGAAGCAGCCAGGCGTTCAAAAATTCAGAAAATTTGACAAACAGTCAAAGCAGATGTTCGAAAATTCAGTTGAATGCAGCATTTGCCCGCAGTCGCTGAAGTCAATTGATTTCGTTTGCTCTGATTGCAAATGGTAATATAAGGATTTCGTCAGATGTTGTAATAATGGAAGAGGGAGTATAAAAATTAATAAATTTTGTATAAAAAAAATACACCTAATTTTACACGGTAGATACGTTCCAGACAAAACGGTGTAAAAACAGAATTGGGTGTAGTCTTTTTGCAAACGTCTATCAACTAAATTGATTGCGAAAGTATATATAGTATGTCTTAAAAAAAGTCCGGTAGAGTCATGCTATTAGGAAAAAAACTACTCATATAATTAAAAACGTTAAGTATAAAATATGAAGTGGACAAATCGACAATTTCAACAATAATGAAGAATAAGGAAAATTTAAGTGCCTATATCGCAGCTTATAATGAAGTAATACGAATAAAAAAAGAGAATAAAGACGAAATTTGAAAAATATAGTTCCAAATGGAATTACAATTACTCAATTGAAAGTCATAGAGATCCATGCTAAAATGGGATGCAATGGAGCGTTTTTAGCAAGTGATGGATGGTTGGACAACTTAAAAAAAGACATGGTATTCATATTTTAACAATATCTGGCGAAAAAATCTTTAGCGATGCTTCACAAGTTCCGCTTTTCATCGTAAAAATTATAAAGCCAGTGCTGGAGAATAATTATTTACCGGAACAAGTCTACTACTTCGATGAAACTGGATTAGTATTCAAAGGACTGCCAAATAAATCGAATGTGCATGGAACAGAAATGTTCACTCCAAGAAGAGAAATCTCAAAGAAAGGGTTACTCTAATGTCGTGTATCAATGGAACAAGTATTATAGTAAATGCTTTTAAGCATTTGAATTCATAATCCGAGTTAAATTTACCAATTGATCATTTTGTTGATCAGGACGATATACCGATGGCAACATTATGCAATAGCCCTGTAAATGCTAATTCTGCAGCCGATTCTGAAGTTATTATTATATATTTATTATAAAAATTGTTCCTCTCTTTACAGAAATAATTATTTATAACGAGTGTTTTTTTTAGAGGTTTGTTTTTCGATTTGGCAACTTTTTTTAATGTTCCGTTTGGTTTCGCATTTCACCATAATAAGCTCACGGTTGAGGAACGATCAAGAATAATCCAAATTTGCTTTGAAAATCGGTCCCGTTATTTTATCGCAAAATTGTGTTCAGTGTCGAGGCTCATTTTTGGCTCAATGGGTTTATTAAGAAGCAAAATTGTAGCTTCTGGAGTGAGACCAACCTAGAAGAGACTAGCGATCACATTACATCTAGAAAAATGGGGTTTAGATGCTGGTGGGATCATTTGTCCTTATTTCGTTAAAAATGGGGCAGGAGGTTGTGTTATGATCATAATTACAATAATTTCTGCATTAACAGTCTTAAAAATAGTTGGATATTTTTAAATAAAAGAAATCATAGAATTTTTTGTAGTAAATGCTTATGCAATATGGATGACATTGATCCAGTGGATATGCGGTTTAAACAGAAAGGCGCTACGTATCATACAGCGACAGAAACCATCGAATTATTGAAATCACAATTTAGCGATAATATGATTTTCAGAAATATACGTGTAAATTGGCCCCTAAGGTGGTGTGAGTTGGAATCTCTCGAACATTTTGTTTGGGTTTACGTGTAGTCACTGGTTTGAGCTGATAAACCAGCAACAATTGACCAACATTGTTTGTGTTATTCGTGACATATGGCCGCCATTAATCGAAAATACAGACCAAACTTGAACTGACAGTAAAAAAAATTTTTATTTTTTATTTTGAAGTCAAATAAAGTGGCAATTTTCCGGTGAGTTTTCATACATGGTTGTCGAGATTTTCATAACGGACATTCTGACGTACACGAAAAAATTGCATCTCCCATTTTTTGACGTTCGAGACAATAAAAATTTTCGAACTTTTTATATAGAGGTCACACGCGATTGAACCGATTTAATGTTGTCACCTTACAGCGATAGGCTGAAATTGTTAAGCTTGCATTCCCTGGAAAAGCGGCGAGACGTGGCAGATGTAATTTTCGTTCATCAAATTTTCAATGGGGCTATTGACGCCCCAAATATTTTATGCAAAATGTACCTTAATTCTAACATGTATTCCTTGAGATCCGTGGACTTGTTTAAAATCAAATTCCACCGGACGGACTATGGAAAGAATGAACCGGTCTCCCGAATGTTGAGCGTGGTCAATGCCAATGCACAAATTTTTGACTTTTGCCTCAGTAAACATGAACTGAAGAGATTCTTATATAATTCCTAATAGTCAATGATTTTATTATGTATTAATTTTTTTTTTTTAGGCTCGGTTTGAGCTGTTACTGTTACTATAAATGTCTTTGCTCCAGATGTTGCTGGGTAATTATAAATACAGAAAAATGTATTTATGAGCTCAGTGTTGGATATGTTAGATATGTTAGTAGAATATTGTAGGGGTTATTTTGAAAGTTTATAAATATGGCGAGTTAATATTCCACGCTCCAAATAGTTTTGTTAATTTTCAGTGATTTAAGAACTGAAATTTCTAGGAGCCCATTTTAAGACGGGTAATTTTAATTTAATTATTTTTAAATAAAACTTTCATTTTAATTTTGGACTACTTAACTTAATACAATCAACCATTTCTGCAAAGGCAACTTTTTATAAATTTGATTTCAGTATTGGTGACTATATCGGATGCTCACTATATATTTACATATGTAAATAATTTATAATTTATTTTATATTCATTTAATGATATATGAATTTTATTGGTCATTTAGTTGCATATTTTTAAGATTTTTATTGCATATCATATAATTTATATCCACTCGTTTTAGTGCATATAAATCCGATCCTTACTTATACTACTTCTCAGGCAATTTTGTCAATATGAAGTAATAAATCGATAAAATAGCTTTTATATTATTTTCTGCTAGTTCCTAGTTTTAACATATTAATTAAAACTTATATAATATAAACATCATTGAAATTATGACAATTTATTTATAGGACCCGGAGGTAATGAATGCACCTTTACCAAGTATTTTCCGGCCGCCATCATCAGAACGTGATCAAACAATAATGAGACCACCAGGTAATGATGATTTTTGTCTTCAAGTACCAAATTCATCTGATTATCTGATACCATTGCCTGGTCCACGGAGTGCTGTTGAACGATTATTAAGTGAAACATCCGGTGTAACATTATCAGAAGCACTAACAACATGTTCAGCACCAATTGTAACATCACCATGTGCACCAAATCATTATGAACAGAATGGTGGATGCTGGGAAACATCATTTACAATGCAAAATTCCAAAAGTGATCAACCACTTCTATCGAATGATACACAAAATGGTGTTCTCGATGGTATGGTAAATCATACAGGAGATACACTTCAACAGAATCCATCATTAAAAGAGGACGAAACTAAATTGATTAGTTTAGATACACCACAGCCAACACCGACAGCAATAAAACCGCCCATGTCATTTGCTCAATTGGATGGTATTACAGCGGCCATAACTTTAGATCCATCAGCATTAGCAAAAGGTCAACAACAGACACAACAACAACAACAGCAACAGAAACAACAAAAAATGTCATATGCTAATGTTCAAATGATGAATTCCATAAAAAATGATCACAATCCAACGCCAACAGAGAAATTTAATGGTAATAGTAATAGTTTTGATGGTAGTAGTTCAACAATTAGTGCAAACTCAGCACCATTCACAATACAAGGATACAATGATCGTTACATTAACAAGGATAATCACTCTGAGATAAGTTGTTAAGTTTTTTTTTTTTTTCCATAAATCAAGTTTTTATTAGCTACAGTTTTTAACATTATTTCCGTGTTTTATTTTTAATAAAATACCAGTCGCGAGTGAGAAAAAAAAACATTTTTATTTTTTTGTAAGATTTTGTTGTTTCAATGAAATTTTTAAAGTTGTGATTTTAGAAGAAAATTATCTTCTTCTCTTATTATAATTTCTTAATAATTTTTCTTTAGATTATCTTAAGTTAATATCATTAAAAAAGTATATAAAAATAATATAGGTATATAGGTATTTATTATAATATTAAAAAAGAAATTTTTTTATTAGAATTTAATAATAAACTTAAATATAAATGAATTACCAGAGGAAAACCCCATTTATATTAATAGGAAAAATAAAAACAACAAAAAAAAAAAAAAAAAAAGTAAAAATAAAATTAGGTTTAATTAAAAAAGAAAATATATGAATATTGCATATTGAATAAATTAAAATATTATAATATTAAAAAGAAAAGAATTTTTATGAAAATAGTATTATTTGAAATAAAAGAAAATGTATATTAATAAAAAATCTAATATTTGGAAATATTTAAATTATCTAATATAAAAAAAATAAAAATACTTTTTAAAAAAAAAAAATGTAAATGTATACAATTAATAATAACATTAATAATAAAAATAAGAATAATCATAAAAATTACTATGAAAAAAAAAAAAAAAAAAAAAAAAACAGAATTCATTGTAATGTACGTAATCATTATTCATTATTATTGTTAAAAAAAAGGTAAAAACACAAAAAACAAAAGAAAAATTCTTCAAATTCAATTAATTTTGAATTTTTAAAAAAAACAAAATGTTCTATAGTTAGGTTATGATCTAAAAATATTGTAATTTTTAAAGTATTAAATAAAAAATGTACAATTATTTTCAAAACAAAAATCGCTCTCTTATGCCTTTCTATAAATTTATTTTTATATTTAAATAACTAATACGAGATAAAAGTTTATTTTTAATTAAATCAAAAGTAAAAAAAAATTTTCTTGAAAATTCATAAAAAAATATAATTTTTAATTTTTTCTATAAATTTATAAATGCTTTGACTTTTAAAGTGCTTTTTTCATATAATCACTTTTTCCAACAACACTTTTTCGCACAACATGTTTGCTGAAAAATTCAGCGCCATTTTGAATGGATTTTTCATCAAAGATGTTTCTTTTTTTTTGTTCACACTATACAACAAAAGAGGTTATGTCAAAATTTGTCAGAATTAGTGAAAATTTAATATAATTTTATAAATTGTGTAGTAAAATTGATATTGATGAGAATTTGTTAGTAATAAGTGGATTGAGTAGCGTGATTGACGAAATTATGATTAAAAAAAAAATGGGCAATAGAAAAACGAAGGAGAGTGATTTGAACAACGAAATCATTTTTAAAATTAGTTTTTAAATACATAATTTAAGGTAATAACGTAAAAACTTTCAAATTTTTGTTTTTCATAAAATTAATGGAACTGGAATGGAATTTTGTATTTCGATTGGACCCAATTGGATCGTATGTACGATTCGACCAACCAATTTGGTATCGGCTAAATTTGGATCGAAAATATTTTACACTGTGATCGTATAAAATTCATTCAATCAGTGTTGAGTTGTCGAAAACATGTTTTTTTTATGTTTATTGTCATATTTTTAATTTCTTTAATGCAAAAACCAAGTACAAGAAATTTGACAATTATTTCCTTAAATTTTTACTAAATTATTGTAGTTTTAACAAAAAAAAAGAAAATAAAATATTCTTTTAAAAATTTTTTTTTCCACTTGAGTTCATGCAAAAAAAATCCCAACCTTTCAAAAGTTAACTTGAAAGTATTGATTTTAAAAAAATTATCAAGATTTTCATGAAATTACAACCAAATAAGATGCTCTAAGTAAGAGCCAAGTGAAAATTGTCATTATAACAAAATAAAAAAAACGCCACCAAATTTAGGACCGAAGACACTTGAAGATATTTTGTTTCACTGAGACCAACAATTTCAATATTTATTATTAAATATTAATTTAAAAATAATTCAAAACTAAAAACAAATCTAAAACACAAACATTTTAAATTAATGTTTTTAAAAAAAAAACTATTAGCTGTCAAAATTTCATTAAATTTCATTGGACAATTTGAAAATTTATACCATTTGCGTGGAATTCTCAAAGGCCACACTAATTTACGATACGATAATTTTACAGGATGCCAAAAAAAATTCAGATCGAATATTAAATCGAATCGAAAATTCAGTTGGATCGAAATACAAAATTCCATTCCTGTCAAAAATGTTGTGTGAAAAATCGTATGAAAATTGCTGGCAGTCGGATTTTTGACCAAACATTTGAACATATATTTGATTTTTATGTTCATATTATGAGATAAAATATGTTGTGTGATTTGTTGGGCGAAAAAAGTGATAATCTGAAAGCAATTTAAAACAAAAACCAAAGAACAAAATAATTTTTGAATTTTTTTTTTCTTAAAATTAAAATGAAAAAGAAATAGAACATTATTTATATCACGCGGTAATAAAGAAATTAGTGATCGAATTTTTGTAGTATAGTTTATGAAATTGTAAAATATTTAACACATACTGTATAATTTTTGAGTGATCCAATGCTGCGAGGAAGGAATGTTAGTATGGACTAGTTACTTACATACATAGTTGTGCGGCCTTCTAACAGTATTCTTTGAGACAAGGATTCAGTCAATGTTTATTGAGTCTATTGGAAAAAACGCACTCGAATTTCCAGCAGTGTTTAAAATTAAAAAATATACATGGTGGAACGCTTCTTTTGCTCCCATAACGCGTGGTAGCCAGCGCAATCTTTGGGCAATGTTCTCATAGTCCTTACTGTCCATATAGATAATGCTTGTGTCCATCTTCCTTCGAAGTTCAAAGATATCTTGTTTTCAGTAGGACGAAGAAAGTTCTCATCGTAATTTAATATTATTCAACCATAAGAACAAAAATAAATGTTTCTTATCAACATAAAGTTGTTTGGTTCTGGCCATAAAGATACATTACCTGAAAATTTCGTTTCCTTCGTTTCCATACAAAACTATTCAGAAGAAATGGCCACTTTTTTTTATCGCTAGCTTATTCCGAACGTTTAAGTCCAAGTTTTTCAGATTTCGGAGATAACAGCTCGCCGTTCAACAAATGAGATATAATAATTTAACTTGGTTTTATCTCAGTTAGCATTTAAAATCTGAATTGTTGTTGATCTCCATTCATTTAACGCTAGATTTTACGTTTAGCTCTATTTGGCCGGGTGAGACAGAAAATTAATATCTCTACTAAACTCGTATATCTTTATCGTTTTAGTCAACACAACGACACCGATTCTAGCTGCCGTTAGGTATTTCACATTTTCTTCATTCACTTTTAATTGCAATTTTGTGAACCAAAGAAACTATAAGTTAAGCGATTAAAGGTTATGTTTTATGGAATAATTTAATGTATAGAGAAATTATGTAAAGCGCAAATCGATTATAGCTAAGTCAGACTTTCGAATCATGGCTGCAAAAAAATCAAGCGTCTTGCAAATAAAAAATACCGTGCATGTAATTTTTACATAATATATTGGGAGTTCCGGCGCACACGCGGTAAAATAACCAAATGAGTCGATCAAGGGAATGCTTATGGCTCGGTTGAGGTTTTTGAGTGGTACCGTTGAAGGGGGTTATTTTTGAATATCCGTAATAGGGCGAGTTAATATACGTTCGAATTAATTTATGAATTATCAGTAATTTGTAAATTAAAATTCCTATCAGTCCTTCTTAGGACGGGTAACCCTCTATTTATAGTACAAATTCAATAGACAAGAACTTTAACAAAAAATCATAAAATTGTTGACCTCGATTATCTTAACGTTTTTGTCTGCAAAATACAAAGTTTCTGCAAAAGACGACCAATTATTATTATAAAAAACAATGAAGAATTTAACACCAAGTTTCTTATATTTGATTGTCAAATTACAAATGAGAAATAAAATTATTGTATAGTAAATATCAGCTTGTCCTAACATGGACGAAATAATACAAAATATTCTGCATTGATATTTTATGTTATGTTATGTTAAGTTTCATACAAAATACCATTTTTCGTTAAATTGGATTTCTGCAAGGCCTTTTCCTGTTATGTTGTGTTATTTTCCTACGTTACACAGAGTAAACTTAAAATGACCTAAATAGGTGATATTACAATATGTTATAAACAATTTGAAAACATTTTTCAGAAATTTGAGCGAGCATTGACTAAAAAGAGACACATTTAAGTATTTCTGTAATTGGAATTTATTTAGTAGATTTCGATGACAATTACAAAAAGAAAGTAAACACAAAAATTCAATTAGTTTCTCTAAAACACGTTGCAGTTTGCAATTGGACCTCGAACAGTCCACACACATTTGAAGGTTGTAAAGGAACTTTGCAATTAGTGAAGGGAAAGGTTGTAAACTCAGAGTTGAAGCTGGACCTCGAACATTCCACACACTTTTGGAAACTGCAGAAGCACATTGCAGTTGCTGAGGGGAAAGGATGTAAACTCGCATCGTAAATCAAGAAAAATCAAAGAAAATAAGACAATTCGTTTGAGACAACGGAATATAAAACACAATTTTGGACGACTAACATAAGCTTACATTAGTATTATGCGGTAGAAATTGAAATAGTGTGTGTGATTTATCACCTTGCAATCTCTTTAAAAGAACTTTTATTTTTCTAACAATGAATTCTATAAAAACAAAAGAATGGGTCAGCATTTAAATTAGCTTCACTGTGCAAAATATGGTATCGTTACTCCATGAATTATTAAAAAGAATTATAAGAATTCTTTTTCGTTTCTTTTTAACGTATATGTGTACAATCTTTTCAAAACTTTATTAGGACGATTTTGGTTTGTGTGTGTTGAATTGAATTTGCTAGGAATTATTTGTTTTGAAAGGATTTGAACAAAATAAAAACCAGGAATTACCTGGCAGGATGGGTATGCTGTTCCTCTTCGAAGCATTTGATTTTCCCGCAGAATTTTATTAAACTGCCCAAATCGATTGGTTGAAGTCCCTGGAAGTTTTCGAAAAGGTGGCTGTTATAGCGAATACGTGAGAGGCCTTAGCATTCACACAAGATGTGTGTGATGTCTTCAGTTAGCTCATATCCCCACAGTATTGATAGAGATCGCTTTGTACCAGTCCGAGCCTTTTAGCATGTCTCCCTAGAAGACAGTGTGGTCTTAATATTCTAAATAGCGTGCACATCCTCCTGCTGTTCCAGTCGATTATAAGGACCGACTTCTTTTGATCCAGCTTGGACCATAAACTTTTTACCACGCCGTGACGCCTTATCACCAAGTTGATTTTGCTTCCTTAAGAATTTTATCTTTGATTCGTGATTTATACGGGGAGAGAGAGGCAGTATGTAAACTACTTCGCTTTCGGAACTGCTTCCTCCTTCCTTGGCTAGCCGGTTTGCGAGCAGTTGTCCTCAACTCCATAGTGGGCTGAAACCCACTATAATCTTACATTGTTCTGAGTGCATTAAAATAAATTCCAATGACTGAAAATATTAAGTGTGTCTCTTGTTAGTCAATGCTCGCTCAAATTTCAAAAAATTGTCAAATTGTTCATTAAAAGTTGTAACAACACTCATTAAGATATTTTTAACTTTACTCTATGTAACGTACGAAAATAGCATGACATAACAGAAAATTGCTTTGTATTGTAGAATACCAATTTAACGAAAAATAGTATTTTATATGAAATTTACTATAATATAAGATAAAATGTGAATGCAAAATAGATCTATTATATTACTATTTTGCATATTGAATCAATTATTTGCTTATTCAAAGCATTCTTCAAAATGTGGCGATATTGGACGCTGTTAAAATTTCATCTGATACCAAAATCATCACATATTGTCGAAAGCATTTTTAATCAGCTAAAACAAAACAACTATGGGAACTTCTATATATAGATCGAATTACTTATCTGAACAGCTGTATTTCATAAACATGACTAAATATCGTCACAACATTTCATTATGTACGTAGACCACTCGAAGTATACTGGTATAATGTTCCTATTATATAACATAGAAACCATCTTAGTTTTGTTCCGTAGCTACCGGAAGCTGTAATCGGATTTCACTGATTTACGTAGATAATCTTTCTTTCATTAAAAAAATTCGTGTACAAAGTGTTATCTCCATTCAAATTATTATAAATGATATCTAATTATTACAATTTTTCAATAGAAATTCAATTCGGATTTTTAATTTTTTTTTGGATAGGAAGGAAAATGGTCTGATAAATCAGTTTGAAACGCAAGCCATTTCTCCTCTTATGATATGCCTAGAATATCGATTCTTAAACTAGGGGGCGAAATCCTTAAAGTCCAACACTTTCAGTTTATATATTATTTGACAAACACAATATTGCTATGTCCAAATTCATTCCTACATACATTCTATTGCTGTAATATATTTTTAACTTCTATACAAAGTAGCATTAGCATATATAAGTTACTGGAAACATGATCGAAAATCTCCACGTTTTAGAAGATTCTAAATCGTTTGCAATCATTTTTATCCAATGTCTGTCTGTCTGTCCATCTATGGTAGGCAAGATTGCAGCCGTATGTTTGAAGCGATTTTAACGAAAATTAGTAGGAGCAGTTTTCTCCACATGAGAACAATTCTATCATGAGTTCGGTTCGATCGGATTAAACCTTCGGGTAACTGCCAAAAAGAAGTTCAGTTTTTTGTGTTTTTAAATTACAGTGTATTTTAACGTTATTTATGGACGATTTCAATGAAATTTGATACGGGTTATTTTTTTCAATGAAAGAACAATTGTTTCCAAAACTCAATTGATCACAACTTCGGGTAGCTGCCGAACAAAATTCGTATTTTTGTATGAAGTTTGGATCGCAACTTTGGGTGCTCGTGCAAAATTTAAAAATTTTTTTACAAAATAAATCATAAATTGTTGTATAAAAAAATTTGATCGATATGCATGTTCCCATAGTGGTTTACACTATGTATATTTGTTTTTTTCTAAAATTCCTCATAATTCAGGCAAAGTCAATAACAATATGTACACAGGCGAGAACATAATGCAAAAAGTGCCCAGTGCTTTACCATTATTTTATGTACGTTTTTCGTAGGATGATAGTAAATCAAAGTGTATTAACAGAAATTCTTCTGTAACAAGAAAATAGGCCGCATCAAACTAACTATGAAACAGTATAAATTTCCCTTTCGGATTTTTAAAAATCATTTCAAATCATTGATCACAATTTCTTAATTTCTGATGTAAACTTTTTTCGGTGTTTTCTTGTCAATGAAAATGTGAAAAGTTATTTAAAAAATAAAAAATAAAATTTTGTTTAGAAAAGAAACGAAAATCTTTTGGTAAAAATTTTAAATTGAGTAATTTAAAAAAAAGAAACAAGAAAATTTCAGATTTTATTTATTTTGAAAAATAATACCTCTTCTTTTCATATTTCTTTTATTTTAAGACCTTAAAAGTTTGTACATAAAATATTTTTAAATAATTTTAATTTATATTTTTTAAGTTGAAATTATAAAAAAAATGCCAAAAAATATACAATAAAAAAACTCAATAGTAAAAATAAAACTTTTACATACAAACTAAAAAAAAAAAATTTAACATAGAAATTTTGTTTGAGCACTTAAAATATAACAGATAACATAACATAAAATATCCATATTTTATAAAGAAAATAAATTTATATATAAAATAAATATATATAAAATAAATTTTAAAAATTATCATTGGTGGAATCACTGAATCAAAGTATTTCGTAACGAAAAATTTATTATAGTAAAACTATAAAAAAAACAAAAAAAAATATTCATAACTTTGCATTAAAAATAAACTTAATTAATAAGAAACTAAGAAAATTACACAAATGTTACAAATGAATATGAAATATTTTTTTTTTATATTAAGTAATATGCCAATTTCGCATTTTGTTAGTTTCTAGAAGAATTTTATGTATTTGCAGGAAAAATCACTTTAATTGGCGTCTAGTACGTGTAAAATCAAAAAGCATACAATAATGATAGTTTCTAACTTGGATTCCGATTTAGGCACGTCTGTAAGCGCCATCTCATTAATAGTATTTGTTAAAAAGACTCTGTGTAATTTAGAAATGTATGAATTTATAGTCTTTTTTTACAAATACTATTAAAAAAGAGGCGCGCTTGGCAGCGCTGTAATCGTACCAGAAATTCATGCGCAAGAAATTATAATCAAAAAGAAATTTGAAAATTTGTTCAAAAAATTTCATCTTGTCCTACATCTTGTTATCATTTGAGCACCTATTTTGAAAATTTTTTGTCTTTCACACTTAATGGCTCAATTATTATGGGAAAAAATAACCAATAGCAAAAGACATAAAAGCTGAACGTATATATAAGGGTAAGCTTATGCACGTCAAGTCCGTTCAACGCAATATAATGTGCATAAGCAGAAATAAGAATCTGACAGTTCGCCGTTCAAAAATTGTATGTTTTTAAATTGTTTTTTGTAATTAAAAAGTTATTTTAAAAAATTTGAAAATCGTTTAGAAAACAAATTTTCAAAAAAAAAAAAAAAAAACAAATCGCTATATTTCATGCTTCAACATAACGAAACGGAAATCAAATTTAACGAAAGCTTGGCTATGCACGTTGTAAATTATATACGATTTATCGGCTACGCTCTGCTCTTTCCATTATTTCTGTTAAAGCAATATCCTCAACCCTTTCCAAAATCTTCATTGGCTAGAAATAAATATAAAATTTTATAACATATTTACTAAAGAGAAAGTTTTTAAAAAGCATCGTATTTGTTTATGCAAATGCAATTTTTAGGACAATTTTAGTCGAGTTTTAATACGTATTCTTTCAATAAGAATAATGGGCAACAATAACAACAATTTTTTATTTGGAAATGACAAAAGGACAACAAAACAAAAATTAAGTTTAAAAGGCGATACTAAAAACTATTATACCAAAATAAGGAAATGATTCAATTTTTAATGGTTCACGAGAGGAATTTTAAAAATTAGTCTTGTTTATCTGGTTGTGAGTATCCCTTCGAAGGACTTTTTAATAGACTGTATCATATATCAATTATATGCATAATAACTGAACAGTTAGAACAGTCAAAAATACAATATATATATTCCATATCCGTGCCTTCGTGGTAAAGGATCGCATATCACATGTTTGTTAAAATCGCGTTAGTACTATTTTTCAAATACCAGGATAGCAATTAGTACGACCATTTGTCAACTTTTTCTCACCTTTGTAGTTTTGATAAAAAAAAGTCGCTTACAGTCTGGATTCGGATAATTGCAGTCAGTCTCTGTCAGATGATTAAGAACGTTGGGTGGTTTAACATAGCACATATTTTGAATAGTTATAAGTGTGAATATCATTAGAACTAACATATTGTTATGGTTTGAGTCACTCTGCAAAAAAAGTATAAGAAGAAATCAAGTAAAGCACTTTGTTAAAAATTCTCAATTTATTGTACGGTAAAAATACAAAGACCATTTTATAAATTATTTAAGATGTTTTCTATTCTTGACCGCGTGTCGTCGACAGGTTTTCAAGTCGCGAAAAAATAGCTTTTTTGATAAGTATTCAAAATGTTCTTGCAAAATGCTTTCCCACATTCAAAACTAAAAATTTTGCAAGTTAGCAAGTATACACTAGATTATGACTGTTATTCGAGTAATTACTGTAACTCGAGTACAATTTAAAATGTAACAAAATTTCAGTATCTAATACCAGCTAGACTATGAATGGAATGGAATGCGCTTCATAACAATATTATAAAAAAAATTATCAATAATTCTAGCGTCTAGCGTCAACCAAAGAAAACTAAGTATTGGAGTGCTTCGCAAATTTAATAAAACTGACCCTGGAGGCAATCTCGACGGACGCGAACGACGCAATGAACGCGACGGACGCGTGAAGTGTCAAATAAAAGTTCATTTCATATGAAATGTATGGGAGGTGGCAATCTCGACGTAGACGTGACGGACGCGACGGTTCAGACGTTGAAAAGTTGATTCGTGTTCAACTTTTACGTGACGGACGCGTTCAAATGTCATTTTAAAATTTTTGTGTGGGGATTATTTTGTGAAAATTCCATTTAAAAACGGTATTTTAGTTATTTTTATTAATTTACACTACTTAAAAAACTATTTTAACTTATAATACAAAGATTATATCAAATAATAATAAAAATTACAAATTTCATCGACGGCGTCGAGTTTGCCTACACAAAAATATTTATACCGTCACTAACGTTTTTGACAATTCACGCGTTCATTGCGTCCGTCGCGTCCGTCGAGATTGCCTCCAGGGTGAGAGTATAGCCTAGAAGTATTATGATTGAAAAAATCGGTTCATCTAAAATAACTTAATACCATGTTTCCATCTCCCTGAAATCTCGTGATTTCGAGAAAAAGATTTCAAAGTGTTTCCATCTCCTTGCGAGATTTCATTTGACGTTTACAATTTTGAAAACTGGAAAAAAAAAATTTAGAATGGATAGATCCCAAAAAATAATTCTTTTAGAGCATTAGCTGGTCATATTGAAAAAATTTATATATATTTGTATGTGAAAGTAGACGAAATTCATGTTTTTCAATATATTAAAAAAAAAAAAAAAAAAGCAAATTTAAACACCGGAAAAGGCGCGCAATTCAAATTATTGAAAAGGGTCGACCATTTGCCAATTTTGATACAGGCTGAATACAGCGGAATAAGTTTGCAGGGTTGACACAAATATTTTACGAGATTTTGAAGGAGATTTCTACAAAATCTCGTTGAAATCTCAAGATTTTGAAATCCTCTATTTGTATGTATGTAGATTTGAGGGAGATGGAAACATAGTATAACAAACTAATGAAATGTAAAATTTTATGTCTCCAATTCAGTCGACAAAAAACTGAAAGATTTATGGATTAAAATACGTTAAAACGTATAATTTATCCATTGAAATATTAAAAAGTGGAAATCAGTCGAATGTGTATTTAATTTTATTATAATCCATATTTGTTTTATTTTAATGCGCTTTTATTAATTTAAATACTCACAATAAACACGCATCTTATTTTACGCAATATAATTCGTCTGCAAATAACACAAAAACAATAGTTGTATAACTGCAGCCGTACTTGTAACAGAGCAAAAATTGTTCGAAATAAAATCAAAACAAAGATTTAAAAAAAAATATTTTTATTGATATTTAATATAACGCTTTGATTTTTAGTTAAAATATTGTATTTTTTAAAAAATGTATTAATTGAACAGTAAGTGAATCAAGAGAAATATTTAAATATATAGTATTTAAATGAAGAAACATAAATGCTTTAATTAAAATATAATTTCGAAAAAAAAGGAAAAAAAAACCTTTAAAAAAAATTTATTCAAAATAATGAAAAAAATAGATTATTGTGGAATTAAATGAATTTGAAATATTTATTTAAGAAATCGATAAGTGTATTTATATATTCTAGTTTATTGATATTAAACGAAAAACAAACCAAAACAGGAAGAAGGAAATAGAATTAAACTAAATTGAAAAAAAGTAAAAAAAAAAAAAAAAAAAACAAATAATTGTATATTGAATGTAAAATATAATGAAACCAAATGAAATTAAATTCATATGAAAGAAGAAAAAAGAAAACAAAAATATTTTAAAATATATAATTTAAAAATTAATGTTTACAAAATAAGAAAATTCAATAAAACAAAACAAAAATTTTTTTTTGTATTTTACTCCAATAGTTTCCCTTGTATTAAGTCTCTGGAGAAATAATATCGTCATCATATATATAATTTAGGTCAGG
The DNA here is from genome assembly GCA_963422695.1 of Xylophagus ater. NCBI lineage: Eukaryota > Metazoa > Arthropoda > Insecta > Diptera > Xylophagidae > Xylophagus > Xylophagus ater. Next base: position 26,531,911 of record OY730485.1, on the reverse strand, counting down.
CCTGGGCAACCGAAACTCAATAATGAGCCACAACTAAAAAAAAAAAAATCAGAATTCTATGTGCCGGATTACACGCGGTGTTTTTTGGGTAGAATTCTACCGCAGACATAGGTATCGGTGGGTTGGGGGTGAGGCAGAAGATCTACCTCTCGAAATGTTGGCACAACGGAGGTTTTTACGCACACAAACAACAGTTACTGTTTGTGTCGGTTTCGAAAAAAATTGAAAATTCAAGCGCGCCATTCGCTTACTGACCGTCAACAAGTAATCATAATCTAAAATTACATAGTAAATAGTAAAATAGTAGATCCTAACAGTTTGACGGTTTAAGTTCGACTGATGCTGTGCTCACACACACTAATACACTCCTTGTGTAGCTTGTATAAAAGACTGTGGTATAAACATTCCTCCTCCAATCGGTTTGGTAGTTTTCTACCCAAAACTTGACGAAAGATTTCTACTGCGTGTAATCCGGCACCATGAGCCGCAAAAATAAGTCTACAATATTCAAATTTTAAAAAACAACATTTATTCATAATAATCAAAATAATTAGCACATTAATGCAAAACTTGTGTTTGCCAACATTTCGACAAATCATTCATGTCAATTTCAATCTTTGATGTTGCAATTTGCTATTGATTATGCAAATTTTTATCAGTTATTGATCCTCGATATTTCTTTTTAGAAATTGTCATTTTTGAAAGAAAACATTCAATTATTCAGTACTACCAAAAGTACTTATAATTTTTACAACGAATTTTCTTATATTGGGGAATTTGATGTCATCAAGATATTTTCCGTAAAACTGCACTTTATCGTTTGTCTCAAGAAAAATGATTTTTAATTCGGGATGACACTGAAGATCAATTAATTCCATTTACAAATCAGATGGCGCTGTGATTGGATCAACACTGAATGGTGTGCGAAATATTTCAAAATATTTATCATAAGATGAGATTTCATCAAATCTTGAATCAAAGGCTTCTTTTAATTTATTCAAACATTCAGCATATTTATGAAAATTGGTTTGTACAGATGAGCTGATAATATTCAATTCTGCAAAATGAGTTGCATCGCCATTTCTCAATTGTCCTGCCCACAAATATAATTTGGAAATAATAATTTCACCACAACTTTCTGTAATTAACTTGTTTTCTCCTTGAAGTTTCAAACTTAAACTATTGAAGTGGTCAGTCACATCCACAAGAAAACATAAATCCAGCAACCAATTATCGTCTGACAATTCTTCAACAGATTTGTTTTGTAATTCCATAAACACCTGAATTACTTCCTTCAAATCTAAAAATCTCTCTCGAAATTACGTATATTTACTAAATCGTGCTATGAGCCGCAATATAACTTGCAAAGAACCGCATGCGGCTCATGAGCCGCAGGTTGCCCAAGCCCGATTTAGGTGCTCCTATCTTATCAAATTCAAACTGAAGGATATATATTGTAGTATGTACTCTATTTTAAACAGGTTTCTAGTTCCTCATCTAACTAGATCAGGGTTTTCCAAACTATGTTCCGCGGAACACCAGTGTTTAAAACACTGGGGCCGAGATTAGCCTATTCACGTTCGAGATATTAGCCGATGGAGATGACAGTCAAAGGTATAAAATCACCTGCCTATTAGGAGACTCCATCAGCTCACTGGGACAAGCTAAGAAAACTGAAACTGCAACAATGATCGATTTTCGAAAATTAAATGACGGTACAAACGGATCATTAAAAAAAAATAAATTTTTCCTTCGGTTTGAACTAATTTTATTGCAATACGGTTAAGTTAAAAAGAGCATCAGAATGACAACGGAAACAAGATATTCAAGTTAAATAATACGAATTATTTTAACTTGGGTTATAAAATAGAGATGCTACTAAAGGAAAAACAGCATTGCCTGCACCTTGGAGTAAAAAAAGACGAAAAGGCTCGTACTAGATGATCAGATTCTCCACATCAGAAATTGTACATCGGCTAAGGATGCATGGGATAAATTAAAATGATTTTCATAAATTTTCATGAATAATCGTATTTTTATCATTAACGAATTGATGATGAACGGGTTAGTGAAGAAGGTGATGTCGAAGCCCATGTAGGTAAAATAAACGAGTTGTTACAACGATTCCTGGCTTTTGGTAAGGATATAAAACCTGAATTCATACCAAGTTCGACATTGCGAGGCTCATTACCGGAAAGTTACGATACTTTTATGACTGCATTAGAAGTATTGCGTAAAGACTGGATAAGATTGAAGCAGCAACAGCAAAAATTTTAGAAACCATGCGTTTAAATGTGTTGAATTAGATTACCGACAGCAACAGCAACTTCATTTCTATTTCTAATTTTGCTGTTGCTGTTGCAAGTTGACAACATGATCATGGTTATAATACAGTGCATGAACCTTGAAAATTTGAATTATTGTTTTTTAGTTTTTTTTCGTTTTTTGGTTTTTTGGTTTTGTTTGATGAATAAAATATAATTTCTTTGTTAAATTATAATTTTTTAATGCATTTTTTTATTTATTCTAAATAATGTTTTAAAATTTACCTAAAAACGATAAAAATATATAAATATTTAATGACATTATTTCAGTTTATTTTCAAAAATTTCTTAGAAGAAAAATCCATTACGGTAATATAATAAAATGTTATTAAGAATATTTCAAATATTTTTGCCATAAAACGGTATGAATTTTAATCAAAATTTTTTAAAATGAAATTCCCTAAATTGAACACATTTTATTGGGGTCGTTATAAAGGCGCCAAATTATTCTTTTCCTATCTAGGAAATAAAAATATTTAAAATGGAAATATTGGGAAAAACCTCTCGAAATTATGTGCATTCCGTATGCATTTAGTTGCAATGGAGTTGCCAGGTAACAGGAAAGCAAGCAAACTTATTGTTCAAAACTTGAATCGCAAAATTTTGCTGTTGCTGTTGCTGTCGTTTAATGTGTTTCAAAAAGCAGCATTCACGACTTTTGCTGTTGCTGATTCAATCTGACTCAGGGGTAAATTTTAAAATTTTTGAAAAGAAACTCCACAAAGTGTCTTTTACATTCTAAACAGGGTTATCCAAAACTCTAAAGAAAAAAACCATATTTTACGAATTTCTAGGACGGGTTTTTATTGAAAATATTTTACATTACATTTTCTTAAGTATCCATTATTAAAATCTTTAGCTGTAATAACTTTTTTATGTTCCACTTTTATTTTATATACTTCAATGAAATTACTATCTTTACAATATACTCGTAAGCATTTTTTAATATTACAAAATTCCAACCAACCGGGTTTAAAGTTATTCTGTAAAGTGAGTGACTAAATCGTTATTTTGTGATGTTTCATTATGAAGTGACTTTGGAATTTTCAATATAATTTCTGACAACAGTTTAGCTCCTTCATGAGCTAATTTTCTATGAAGTTCCGGCAAAAGCATATGCGGATGAATATCTACTTCATTTTGTGCTAGCACCTCACCTATAGTGAAAGAAATATAATTTAACTAAATTAAAATTTATATTGAAAGACTAATACTTAAAATAAAAGCTTCGTAACCAATTGAAATTTAAAAAATGAAAGGACATTTAAATGAGACATTTCACATGAAACTGAAGGCAAGCAGACCAGCTTTTAAAAATGAAGGTAAACGAATTAAAAAAGATAGAATTTATAGGAGGAGCGTTCTGTCGGCTTAACGATCAACGAGCTTGCATGTTTATCTCCATTCTTATTCTGTGGAAGAAAAGAGAATCGTGTTGCCTGAATTGTCTAAGAAAGAAATTGTTGATCGGACGTCCTTTATTTCACCAAAGTTAAGCATAAAACCCACTTCAACAAAACATGGACATTTTTCTATTGGAATTTGAGTATAACTTTCACTGAAATTCATGTTTGCCTTTGTATTTACTTAGTTTATTATGATTTTATTATTGAATGTCTTTTAAATTGATGAAATACGTTAAATTTGAATACAATTTCTTTCTTTTTGTGGTGCTCACCTATATCAAAAAGTTTCGGTTCAATTCTCATTATCGAAACACCAGTTTTTGTGTCGCCACTTAAAATTGCATAAAAAATTGACGCAGCTCCTCTCCAACGAGGCAAAAGACTAGCATGAACATTTATTATTCCCAATGGAAAGCTGGAAATATTTTTTTTAGGGATCAGATGACCAAAGGAAACAATAACACTTAGATCATAATTTGCGCTGACATCTGTTGATATTGGCCAATTATATAACTTTAAATTATTACTTTTTTCAAAATTAAAAACCGCATTTGTCGTAGCATTTGTTGTAGCATACTCATTTCCAAATATTCGGGAAATAATCCACGAGATCCAAATTCGATTAACTTCAAGTCACGTAACCATCTTTCACCTTTTCCTTTAACTGATGATAATTTATTCCGGTTAAAAAATTTCACCCTCATTGTGTTCAACCATTTATAAAACATGGGTAATAACATTTCCAATATTGCATTCATAGTTTGTTTTCCAATCATAATAATAGCTAATTGAATACATAACTCTAATAAACAACCACCAAAACCACACTAAAAATTAACCAAAAAAGAATTAAAACTGAATAAGTTCTAATAATTTAAAAATTTACCTCTTCTTGTCGGTAATTAAAAAATCGATTATAATCACCAGGATGGCCAGTAAATTTTCCTTTAAAAAATGCCACATAAAATATAGATGCATAATAATTTACAAATTGTAGTAAATAGATTTTTAGTGTTAGCGAATCATCAAACTCTGTTTGCGTCCTTAATAATTCTAATTCGGTAAGATATTCCGCCAAATAAGTATACATCTTTTAGAAAGAAGAAAATTTGTAAAAAAATAAAACCTAAGTGTTTTTCAAACTTACATAATTAAACACAAAAATTAGACATAAATTGATACAAGCTGCTGTTGCCGTTGTAAATAGTAAGGCATTCGCTGTAGTTACATGGGCACCGTAAAATCTTAGAGCAGCTATCATTGACATTCGATAAAGTACAACCCCTAAAAACGGCAGCAAATGCCAACATTATCAGCAAAAGAACAACTGAAAAACTAAAAACTGTTGCCGGTAATTTCATACGCCAAAATGGTGGTTGCGGCTCTATAGTATTTGTCACATAATCAATTCGTACTTTTTCGACATGTGCTAATCTAGCTAAGTATTGTGGTCGAGGATGTTCTTCATGTACATCGAATCCAGTCAGATCCCAACGATGTGTTATTTCTGCAGAATAGCGTTTCCATAATTCAAGAAATAATGTTGCCCAAAAAGACATAAATATTGCAAAAAATACAGTCGTTGGATTATCAATAAGATATGTAACACGAGCATGAACACATGTTGTTTTTAAATCCCAATAATCACACCAATGATCACATAACGGACACATTTTATAATCTGTAGTTCCATTACATATTTCATTACTTGGAATATTATTATTCACTGTAAACCATGAATACAAGAAACATAATACACCAACAATAGATGCGAGTAATAACATATAAGTATAATATCCCAACCAAGCAAAATATAATCCAATTTTAACACCAAAATATTCTTTAATATAATCAAGTGGTTGATGATAACGATACCATTTACGAGCAGAAGCCCATTCAGAATATAAAAGGTGTCTCATACTTCCAGGTATAGCAATTTCACCATCATGTAATGGATATGCAGCCAAATAAACATCATCTGATATTAAACGTTCAATTCCAAATGCAAAATCATCTTCAATTCCCAATGTAAAATGTTTTCTATCCAGTATAAATTGTACAATTCGAGAACGTACTGAGGCAGTGAAAAAACATGATTGTTGTAAATCAAATCTAGAAGAAAAAACAAATTAGAATCAATTAATATGTAAGAATTTCAAAAAATTTACAAATAATCTTTATCTCTGCTATAAACCGCTGTAAATCTTTGTGATCGTCTCGGGAAATGTTCTTTATCAACTAAAATATATTTAAGTACTGAAGCGAAAATTCCTTTCAATTGAACATATACCGGGCTTGTAGTTTGTTTAACCCCGTCAAATTCTGGAATCTATAAATTGAAATATATAAATAAAATAGCAAAAGAATTTTTTTTGTTTTGTTATTTACAATTTCATGTTAAGTAAACGGTAACAAATTGAACAAAAGGCGCTTTCTATTTGCATCCCTCAAAAATATGAATATGAATATTAATATTAAATTTCCAAGTATGTACTTGGAAGTGTGCAAATTAAGAGCCAAAGTTAAAGGCTGCACTTCAAATACATACAAGTACTTACATACCTAATATTCAAGTACTTACACGTAATTGAAGAATGCCAAATATGGATGGATATCAAATATCTTGGTCTAACGATTAATGAACATCTGAAATAGAATGAGCATGTCTCCAATAAAATAGTTCCACTGCTGGGAGCTATCAGAAGAGCTGACCTGCATATAATTAACAAAAGTATACTATCAATGTTATATAATGCACATGTACTCAGTCATATTAGATATTTTATTTCCGTTTGGTCTATGGGTCCGGAGTATATCAAAAAAAAATATTGTAGTTCTAATGAAGAAGAGTCTGAAAATTCTGTACACACTACCGTGAGATACCTCTAGCGTAGACGTCTTTGCCCTAACCGGGCAGTTAGGACTTAATGAATTGATATTTTTGGAAAAAGCTAAATTAATACATAAAATTAAAATTGGGGTACGCACTTACAACAGGCTGCAAATGAATATAAGAAATATCTTGAATCTTAACTTATTCTCAATAAAAGTCAAGAAATTTAATAAAGAATGCCCTTTGGTATTTGACACAATGGACTAGTGATGGAAGAACTAGGAGGATGTATAAGGATTATACTCATGTTTTCTTAACATGCAATAATAATAGTATTAATAATAATAAACTAATAGTTTATGTAAAAAATCTACTTTTTCATTCATTTTTGACTTCATTTGATTTTGTCTTTCTTTGTTCTTTTTATTATTTACTTGAATTCATGTTTGTATTTTTTTTTATTACTATCCTCATCCTTTATACCAGCTTCAGTTGTTTGGGACAGGATACTGCCTGAACTTTGATAGACAATCTGTTAAAATTATGTAGACGTAATTGAATATAAAATAAAATAAAATAAAAAGAATTGTGGCTGGTTATACTACGTCAATTCATCAACATGAACAAGAGATTTTACTTAATGCTGAAATAACAATGCGAATAGAAACGTTATAAGATATTTTGGAGAATTATATCCGCGAATCTCGTAACTATCAAGATAATTTTAAAACAGAAGTAATTGGAATGATAGTACTTACTGATTACAATAACAAAACTTATCGTGTTGATGGATGTCAATCAATCACCAAATTCTAAATTTGAAACTGAAAAAGAATCAATAAGTTAAACTGAATATAATGAAAAACGTTATGTAATACGTATTCTTGATAAGCAACAACCACTTTTAGTATCAAAATCTACTGAACGTAATATTCGAGCTAGACAAACTGAATTTATTGTGTTAATACCAGAGTTATGTCGTCCAAGTGGCATAAATGCGATATGAAGAAAGATTTTCGATTGACACGAGCTATGTCTGACCATACACGTTTATTTCCGTCAGTTCGTATAGATCGGCTTAAAGCATTCAACAGGCGTTTGTAAACGTCACCAGAAAGTGTAGAAGTTATAAAATCTTGGCAATTAAAACTGGATGAAAATTTGGTTGAGGTTAAAGGGTGAATATTGAAAGCGGAAAATATTGTTTTTTCTGGTCAAAGAAAAGTTCCAGCTGGCGATAAGACAGATTAGTCTCGTGAATTTCGTAACAATTCCATGTTTCTTACTGTTGAAATCCGTAATTGGTATGTAATTTGTTTGAATCGAAGCCAACAGGAAACTTCTAAATTTGTTAAAAGTCTGAAATAAGCCGCAAATAGAATGCGAATGAAAACTGATGAACCAAAAATGGTTACAATTAGTGACGATCGGAACAGTACTTATTTACAAGCAATTGAAAATTGTTGTAGCAAAGATCCACAAATAATATTGATAAAAATGCCTTATAATAATGCTGAATGCTGAATGCAGCATTAAAAAGAAGACATATGTTGATCGTGCTATTCCATCATAAGTCGCAGTAATATAAAACGATTGCAACAAAAGGTGGACGTGGTTTAATGTCAATTACAACAAAAGTTGCAATTCAAATGAACTGTAAATTGATGGGTGCTGCTTGGATGATTGAATTACCAATAAATGGTCTTATGACAATCGGTTTTGATGTATCCCATTTGACACGTAATAAATCCAAATCATATGGTGCTATGGTACCTACAATGGATTTGAAAATTTCAACAAAATATTTTAGTACTGTATCTGTTCATAATAAAGGTCAAGAATTATCGAACGATATTGCAACGAATGTAGCTAAAGCAATTAAAGAATATCGTTCGATACATGGTTGCATTACTAGCACGTATAATATTTTATTGTGATGGAGTAGGTAAAGGCCAATTTGAACACATCTATATGCATGAAGTCCAAGCAGTAGTGAAACGTTTAGAATCCATTTATAAAACGTCTGATCTGAATGCTGTATGCCGTTTCGCGTTCATAATCGTTTCGAAATGTATTAATTCACGTTTCTTTTTAAATCGTCAAAATCCACCACCAGGAACAGTGGTCGATGATATTGTAACTCAACCAGAACGCTACGATTTCTTCCTAGTATCACAATCTGTTGGTCAGGGTACAGTATCTCCAACACGATATAATGTTATTTATGATACTTTACGATTAGATCGGAATAAAATTCAAATGGTAACTTATAAAATGACGCATTTATATTATAATTGGGCTGGTACAACACGAGTTACTACAGTTTGTCAGTACGCTCCTTAAATTATTATTCCTGGTGCCTCAAATTATTTATCAATGTCCATCTAGTATATTATACAAACAACTTTATTTCCAATAAGATAATGATGAAACAAATCGAAAATTAGAAGATAAGATCCTTATCAAGATGCTTATGATGATGATGAAGACGTTGATCGGCATCTTAAATCAACAATAAATCACTAGAATTTTCTCCACTTTTTATTTCTAAATCTTGAAATTCTTTTTTGAAACTAATTTGTATATAATTTTGTTCACTTGTTTAAAAATTATTAATTATTAATTTTAATGTTATTATTTTTAAATGTTTTAGCAAATAATATAATATATTAAACCACTTTTTAAATTTTTATGGCCGAAAAGAAAAAAAAACAAAAACGATTTCTTCAATTTTTATGTCCAAAAAGCAAAAAAAGAAAAAAAAAAAAAAAAAAAGAAAAACAAAAAAAAAATTAAAAATAACCATGACAACTGGCTCGATTAAAATTTACCCCTTAATCAGATTGAAGCAGCAACAGCAAAAGCTGTTGCGGTTGCGGTTGCAAGAGCGAAAGTCGTGAATGCTGCTTTTTGAAATTTTTGAGGAAGTCTTTTTTTCAGACTTATTTTTGCCATATTGAAACGAAATGTATATAACATAATTGCGAGAAATTTTCCCAATATTATTTCCATTTCAAATATTTTTATTTCCTAAAAATTTTTTTTGGAAAAGAATAAATTTGGGGCCTTTCAACAACAATAAAATGTATACAATTAGTATATTTCATTTAAAAATAAATTTGGTTTAAAATTTATATTGTTTTAGGACAAAAATATTAGAAATATTATTAATGATATATTTTTATTGAGGTAGTTTTTAGAAAAAGTCTTTATTCCATTACCATATTGCACATTTCTAAGAAATTTTTTATATCGCGTTGGTTTCTACTAATTACAATTCCGGGAAGAATTCAAATTTTAAAAATTTTGTACATTTATTTTATGGGAAAGAGAAACCACAATAATATGTAAATAATTGAAAATTGAAAAATAATAAATAGACCTAATTTTGTTTTCACTCGCGTAAAAAACAGCGTAAGGGATTGGTTCTACATTTGAAAATAAACTAAAATAATGTCATTAAAATACACGAATTTATCGTTTTTAGGTAAATTGCCTTCTATTTTAATAATTTTTAATTAAGTTAAAACAAAATGCAATAAAAAATTATAATTTAACAAAGAAATTATATTTTATTCATCAAACAAAACCAAAAAATATTACTACAAACACCTGTGTTGGTTGGCGGTTAACTCGAAGTTAACCCACTATCATATCGTTAAGGCGCCAAATTATTCTTTTCCAAAAAAATGTCTAGGAAATAAAAATATTTTAAATGGAAATATTGGGAAAAACCTCTCGAAATTATGTGCATTCCGTATGCATTTAGTTGCAATGGAGTTGCCGGCTAATAGGAAAACAAGCAAACTTATTGTTCAAAACTTGAATCGCAAAATTTTGCTGTTGCTGTTGCTGTCGTTTAATGTGTTTTAAAAAGCACTACTTTCGTTGTTGCTGTTGCTGCTTCAATCTGATTCAGGGGTAATTCTTAACTAAATTAAAACTAACCCTGGAGGCAATCTCGACGGACGCAATGAACGCGTGAATTGTCAAAAAAGTTAGTGACGGTGCAAATATTTTCGTGCAGGCTTTAGATTACGGAAAATATGGATAGGCCTTTCGCAGGGGAAATTGAAGCACTTTTGGAATTCGCTTGCATTTTTATTGCTTATGTGTGCGGCGTAGTGGTGGCGTTAAAAACATGAATTCAGAGGGGCAACATTGCAAATGGGCCAAAATCTCATGCATTCTGGAACATCCGAATTGCAAAAATATGTTTGCGTTTGATTGCTAAAAAAATCAAGTTTTTCTTAAACATACAAAATTAAATTATTAAATAATAATTATAAACACGTATGTGTCTATATATGTCCTTTCCTGTGTAAGCCAACAGTCGAAAGCCATTTCATACGTAGAGCCTCATTTTTTGGAAACTTTAAAACCAAAAAAAAAACATTTAAAACTGAAAATGCTGAATTTTCAAAAATTTCGACGAATTTTAAGAATTGCCCCCATTTTAACCTAAAAATGACTGTCACTGGTAGATTTCGTTAGAATCAAAATAAAAAAAAGTGGGATTTGACGTTTCGGCGTGGATTAAAAAAAACGAATTTTTTACTAATTTAATAATTAACATAATTTCTATTTGGTTACCAATAAGTAAATAAACACCATAAAAACTTTTTTTTATACGGCAAGAACGAAAATTCGCACATTTTAATAAAAAATATGTCAAACTTAGTTGTGAAAGAAAATTCCACGAATTTTTGGATGTTGTTTGTTATTACACCCAGAAATTAAACTTAAATTGACAGTTCGGCGTGAAAATCGATGCTTCAGACACAGATATCGTAAAAACGAGTTAATGCCTACGCTTGGTGCAGGCAAACTCGACGCCGTCGATGAAATTTGTAATTTTTATTATTTTTTGATATAATCTTTGTGTTATAAATTAAAATAGTTTTTTAAGTAGTGTAAATTAATAAAAAAAACTAAAATACCGTTTTTAAATTGAATTTTCACAAAATAATTCCCACACAAAAATTTTAAAATGACATTTGAACGCCGCCGTCACGTAAAAGTTGAATACAAATCAACTTTACAACGTTTGAACCGTTGCGTCCGTCACGTCTACGTCGAGATTGCCACCTCCCATACATTTCATATGAAATTAACTTTTATTTGACACTTCACGCGTCGCGTTCATTGCGTCCGTCGCGTCCGTCGAGATTGCCTTCAGGGTAAAACGTTTCGTTTTACATATTTACCATATTTAAATCGGTTTTATTACACTACACACACTGTCCATGGAACTGCTCTCTCGTTTATAATTTAATTTTATAATAATGTCGAATAAATTTAACATGAATATCGAATAAATTTAACATTGGGATCGTGTGCAAATCTAACGCATTTCGTGGTGTCGTGCGCAAAATAAATTATTCACGTGGTTCTTAACCAGTATGAGAAGCGAAACCTACTGCGTTTTTTGAGATAATTTTTTCAGGTTAACAATTGATTTCGCAATTTATGCCATGTTCTATGTGCAGGATTACACGCTACTGACCGTCAACATGTAATCATAATCTAAAAGAACATAGGAAATAGTAAAATTGTAGATCCTAACAGTTTGACGGTTTAAGTACGAGTGATGCTGTGCTCACACACACTAATACACTCCTTGTGTAGCTTGTATAAAAGACTGTGTATAAACATTCCACGTCTAATCGGTTTGGTAGTTTTCTACCCAAAACTTGACGGTAGATTTCTACCGCGTGTAATCGGGCACTATAAAACCATGCATTTCGAAATCAATGAAATATTGACCTCGGTTTTTGTCAATGATGCATTTGTGCAACGTAGAACTATCGCCCGTAAATTGTCTTTGGTGATTTTTAGGTATAACATAAACCTTGTTGTTTGAAGCACTTTCATGTTTCTGAAACATTTTTGTGTTTCCGGAACATGTTGTTTGGCAAAGAAAATGATTATTTCCGTATTAAGTTACACTACAGAAGCTCGTAGTGAATAATTTACATCAAGATTGGTTTATTTTAAAATATTGTAATTGCAGAAGATGAACGTCATATCGGAAGAGGAAAAAGAAAGACAGAAGAAGAAAATTGGCGCAGCAGCTACGAAATGTGGAATTCATTTTATTTTTGCAAAACGAATGGATATTTCAAGAAAAAATGCAATGAATATAAAGAGTGTCTCAAAAAGAGTATGACTAGCAATCGCAAAGAAAATTTAGCCGAATGTAGTGGTGCTGTCGCCGAATATCTATTTATGATGTCAATGATAGATGGTAATTTGACAATAGACTCAGGAGCAACTTACCATATCGTGAGATAAGTTTGTCGAGTTCTATAAGGATCATCGGGAGCAAATAAGCGTAGCAAATAGTCAACAAGTGACAGCGATTGGTAAAGGCACAGTCTGTGTAGATTTTATAACCAAAAAAGGTAAAACAACCAATTGTAAAAATTGTAATGTATTGTATGTTTCTTGCATAAAGGGAAATTTAATTCCCGTTAAGCGTTTAGTTGGAAGAATCTATACAGTTAGTTTCAGGGAAGGGTAATCTATATTAATAAAATTGAAGTGTCTGCCTGTGATTTCGAAATAACTGCCTTTTCCTAAGCTCATATGCTTATTTGCACCATACTAAATTTCACAAACCCGTTTTGGAAATCAGAATGGGCAACGTCAAGGGAATATGACTTGAACCAAGCAAGGTTCGGTTTGTTGTTCATCGAGTTTGAAAGTGCATCCAAGTTGCTTAAAATGGCGAAATGCCGCTGAATTCTAAACATTAAGGGTGTAATTCTCAAATTGTAAATTCGCTCTGTAGCCACAAAGATCCGATCAATGCCGAAATTCCTATTCTGGAATTATATATATAAACAACTGTTCTATAAGTTGCCGTCAAATCGTCTATAACTATACTAGTGGGTTAAAAATATCGGAACTCATTAAAAAGTGACAAAAATTAGAAATTGTGTGTTAATAAAAGGAAAATTGAAGTGAAAATTATTTAAATTGTGTATGAAACAGATAAAAATGAAAGTAAATCGAGCGAAATGGAAACAAATCCAGAATAGCAATTTGGGCATTTATGTAAGTTGGCTTAAATAATTCTTCGTATGGAAAGTTACGGTTATATAGACATACGATTTGAGAATTACCCACTTAGTCTCTTAGAAATCTCTTCAGTGGTAATTCGTGAATTATTATTCACTAAATCACGGATAAAATCATTATCAATGACGAAAGGTCGCCCAGAGCAAAGTTTATCGTTTACATTAAAGTGATCATTTTGAAATCGACCAAACCACTTTTAAACTGTCCCAAAAGCAAGAGAACGATCCAAGTAAACGTCTTGAATATTTTTTGTTGCAGTTCCAACACTCACTCCTTTTTTAAACTCATGTAGCATATCATTACGAAAATGTAACTTTTCATTTTCCATTTTGAATATTAACCCTTTCGGTACGGGAGACGATTTATTAGTTTCAAACAAGTATAGTGGGTTAATCTAATAGAGACATGCATATTAAGCTAATATATAGTCTTTTTTTGCGTGCCCCTTTCCCGGGTGAAGATTGGGGGGTGGGACATATATGTCCCAGCATGTGTTTGTCATGGGACATATAATTCTCATCAGTCCTGAACATGCGAGTATATAAATAAATAATATTTCTTTTATTTGAAATTTTATCTATTTTTATTCAGTGTTATTAATTCATTATTCACTCGCAGATGAAAAGTCATCGTGACTCTCCGAAAACCCTTTGGACATCAAAATCAGAAAGCCGTTTCGACATTTTAGCCTAAAATAATATTTTTACTTTTATAACGTTATAGCGTTATTGGGATACATATGTCCCACTGCAAAAGCCGAATGGGACATATGGTATATGTCCCACTAAAAAAAAAAACCTGAAAATAAAACCAAATCTTATACTTACTTATATAAAAACCCGATAAAATCACTACAGGAAGATCCCCGAATTCTTCAATAATATTTTTTCGCTACTTTGTCGCACTTTTCAATATTAATTTTAACTTTTTATAAAAAGAAAAACCTTGACAACTTGATCGCAATGCACTTTGCGCATCATTAAACGACAAGTGTTATGATAATGTGCAATATTTTTGTTTCAGTAACTGTTCTTAAACTATTAAGTAAAGAAATGCACATCTTGACGATTATAGTGGTTTTTTTAAAGAAAAGGAAACTGCCCATATGGTTTTACAGGTTATATAGAATTTAACTTGTAAAACCATATGTCTCTGTAAGATACATTTAAAGTTACAATTTCAAAACTATTTTTGCAGTAACTTATAATATCTTGAGTTCATTGATAGTAGAGCGATGTGCTTAAGATAGGCTACGATGTAGTATTATTAACTTGTCTACTATAGTACTGTCAGCTGAAATTGTTCTGTTAAAATTCGTTTACTCTTTGTCTGACACAACAAAATTGTTTTTAGCCTATTATTACAAACATCATCATAAAACATCACTAAAGTTAGTCACAAAGATATTACACTTTCATAGATATTTCTACGCGTTACGAGGTGCAGAACGTAGGGCAGAACGTAGAGCAGAACGCACTGCCGGAATACAGACAAGCGAATCGGCACAATATCTGAATTTGTTGAATTATAACAAAATTGGTTATATAATGATACATATGTGCAGAAAATTATTGTCTCTGACAACTTTTGCAGGGTGTGCACTGCACATCAATACAATACAATATCCGTGAAAAGTTTAAACAACACTATCTAGCAGAAACAAAGTTCACTTTACATATTCTAAAATCAGGCCAGCCTAATTAGATTTAAATTCCTTCCTACAATCCTATACAAAAGATTTTGTATTATTTCATTTTAATAATAGAAATTTTATTAAAATATTTACACCACAATTCTAACGTGATTTATTACATTTATAGAATGTTGCTTCGTTCAGCTTTATCGATTCTAGAAAGTACACCAAAATTGCTGTCCAATGAAATTTCATTACTGCGAGGTAATTTCAATCAAACTATCATAAATGCGGCCCTTATTAATTGTCGGCATAAACAAACAATGCCGGTTGTAAATCCGGAAACACCATTACCGAAAAAAGGTTATTCACCGTTCGGTACAAAACAACCGAATATGGCAGAATGGTCAGTGGCACGTTTAGATGATTTATTGAATTGGGGACGTAAAGGTTCAATGTGGCCATTATCATTCGGTTTAGCATGTTGTGCTGTTGAAATGATGCATATGACATCACCACGTTATGATATAGATCGTTTCGATGTGCATCACCACGGCAAGCTGATGTTATGATTGTTGCTGGAACTTTAACAAATAAAATGGCACCGGCATTAAGAAAAGTCTAGGATCAAATGCCAGAACCACGTTGGGTTATATCGATGGGTAGTTGTGCTAATGGTGGAGGATATTATCATTATTCGTATTCAGTTGTACGCGGCTGTGATCGTATTATTCATGTTGGTATTTATATACCTGGTTGCCCACCAACTGCTGAAGCTCTTCTTTATGGTGTCTTACAATTACAAGAGAAAGTGAAACGCATGAAGACACTTCAAATGTGGCACAGAATATAAAAATTGAAGAATTCTATTATAGGAAATTTATTAATGGAGGAGAATAAGAAGAAATATCGTAAATTTTGTCGTTTTATACAATTGATTTAATTCTTATTTGATGTTCTTCTTTTTTAGGCTATAATTTTGTTTTCATTTCGGATGTTGTCTTTTCTTATGGCAAAAAGACATAATTTATGTACATAACGAATAAAAAATAATTTATATTTAAAACGAATATATTTCAAGATTTATTTATTGATTTAATTTTCCCCCAAACTTAAACCCAATATTGTAACTTCCAGTCAAACACTTCGAAGGTAATTACTGTTTCCAATTTCTTTTAATATATCGATTATAAGAATTTACTACGCGTTCTTGAAATACAAAAATCTGGTCAATCTGGCCGCATCTACTCGCACAATTCGACTAGGGAACAATTTAATTTCTTTTATACATATATAAGAATAAAAATATAATTCAACTTGTGCAAGAGTTAATTACATTAAATTAAATTGCTCTCTAGTTGAATTGTTCAGAGTGGAATTCCGCACGAGTGGAATTGGCCTAGAATCGAAAAATCCACTTCATCTCAGTTTACCGCGTACCTAAATAGTACTTGGTGTAATTCTATTAGAAGTACTCAACTAATGATTTAAAGATGCGATTCTTAACCTATGTGGCACGGCCCAACCTAATAGATTTTCATTGAAATATAGCTTTTATCAATACCTAATGGATTTGGAAAAAATCCAGCACATTTTTTTCTTCTAATTTATGTACTTGCATATTCACTTTATGTTTATTATCAAAAATAGTCTTGCTATGTCCTTTTTCAGTTCATTAAAAAGGTTCATTACTTTTGTTGTGGTGGCGGCGACCAAAAAGGTTAAGAATCTATGTTTTTAAATCGTTAACGTTATGTACCCATTTTTCTTGAAAGAAAATCCGAAGCATGACCTTTCTGAGAATACAGTTTCTAAAAAAAATGTAAGAAAATTACGTCGTTTCATATAAAAAGTTCAAAATTTTGTTCGACAACTACCCAAACTTGTAATCGTATTCAATTGATTTTCTTCTATCATTAAAAAATTTAAAAACCGAACTTTAAATGGGCACCGGCATTTTTAAGTCGATTAAATTCATTTTCTAAAGTTTTCGGATCAAAAAAACTCCTTTTACCAATTTTCATTCCAATTCCTTCAAAAATACAGCACACACAGACAAGAAATTGCATTGCGATTACTTTTTTAAACCACTTAGAACCTTCAAAAACTTGATGATTTTTACAATTCCGGTAACATATTTATGTTCTGTTACCGTTGAGAACATAAGTGATCCTCGGTTTAAAAAGGGAGCTTTTTAAATAATCACGATTTAATTTCCTGATGACTTATATGAGCAAAAAAAAGAACCAAGGAGAAACTTGGGGGAATTGTAATTCTTTTTCCTTTCATTCATGAATGATAAAACTATTTCAAAATATTCTTTAATACAAATAAAAATTGATTTTAGTCATAAATGTTTCTTTCTTTTATTAACACTTCAAAAATAATAAAAAGTTTAAATGAAAAGTTAAATAATATAGATATTAAATATTTGACAAACTAATATAAATTTTACTTGAAATTATTTTCTTTTACATAATACCGGAATTTATTGCTTTTTTGTTTTTTGTTTTGTTGTACGTTATACAGAATGTGATCTCGAACGTGAGCGTGACCGTGATTTACCACGTTTTGGAGACGTTGTTCGTCTTTTTCTACGACAACGACCCATTGCGTCCACATTGTCTGCATTTTATTCTTCATCGTCTTGCGGATCATCTTTGGGATAGTCCAATCTGTATTTGTTTCTATGTTTAGAAAGTATTCCTAATTTGGCACCTTCATCTAAAATCATTTGCACTAGGTCTTCAAGATCTGGTGTAACTTCTAACTGGAAAATTTTAAAATATATATTAAATATTTAAAAGAAAAAGAAAATCGAATAAAAAATACGTACATTACACCCTCCCGAAACTTCTGCAACTATTTGGTTTATAGTGGACGGGGTTCCCAAATCTTTTAAAGTAATTACAAGAATCGCGGTACTTAAATCAAATAATTTGGATGCCATTATTACAAAAATTTTAATTTTATTTTAATGAATAATAAATAAATAAACGATTTATTAGAAAATAAATATTCTGAAAAAAAATTTCACACCACGCGATTTAGGGTTTTCCGAAAGAATGAATTAAAATCAAACAATTCATTTATTGATTACTATTTATTGAAATTTGAGTCTACTATATTTTTTTTTTCTATTTTGCAAAGTTTTATTCAAGTAAAAACAGTAGAAAAATTGAAAAAAGGGAAATTTTGAATATTTTTCACTCAAACTCAAATCGGGTAACTTTTCGAATTCATTGGTACACAGTACTTTGTTTCCTTGAAGAGAGTTCTTGCTAAAAGAACTTTATTGAAATTTTCCATTTAATTAAAATAGTTTTTAGTACGAGTAGAATAATATTGGCTTATTAGAAACATTTTTCTCGGACAGGAAATGGAACGAGTATTAAAGGATATCAAACGAAAGTGTATTGTGAATAACTGGAGCGAACATACAAGTTGTTTCACATTTTTGATTTAACTTAAGATTTAGACATTTCATCTTTAATTTATGGTAGATTTTAATATGGTTTAAACAATTTATGAAAAAAAAGACTCGAGCGTAAAACCTCAGGACCACCATGGATATTGATACAGAACACCAATCCTTAAACGAACACATGTAGAAAATATGGGTGGCAGAGAATCCAACATATGGAGCCTGTCTCAAGGAAAATAAGTCAGCAGAACACTTTTGTGTGAATGACCGGCCTTTTCTAGAACGAAAATTGCTACTCTGAGTGCGTGCACTCTCATACACTTTCATAGATATTTCTACGCGTTACGAGGTGTAGAACGTAGAGCAGAACGCACTGCCGGAATACAGACAAGCGAATCGGCACAATATCTGAATGTGTTGAATTATAAAAAATTTGGTTATATAAAGATACATAGGTGCAGAAAATTATTGTCTCTGACAATTTTTGCATGGTGTGCACTGCATATCCTGCACATATGAACCGCATGCCACTGCTATGAGCCTATAACAATTTCTTTAATACCAACCAATTACCAATTCATCCAAAACACTTTAAATGATCTAATCACGAATGTATGACGCGGTAGGCCGCATTCTCCTATTAAGAATTATTAATTATTAAATTATTAAAAGTAACATATTCGAATATAACAGTTAGTTGGTACTTGCTGAGACAAAAACTTGTATATTGGCATTTGTCATGCATAACATTCGGGAGATCGGTTCATTCTTCCCGTAGTCAGTTCGGTGGAAATTGATTTTACATAACGCCACAGACCGTAAGGAACGTATATTCATGTTTTGATACATTCTATCTCGGTTTACACGCTGGTGGCATCATTGCTCCTTATTTCTTTAAAAATGATAAACCAGCAAGAATTGTCCAACATTGTTCGTGTAACTTGTGACATGGCTTGAAAAAGTGACCCACCATTCTTCTTCAAAGGTGACCATATGCCTAAAGTCATTTTTAAATATTAATGCCATGTACTGGTCTTTCGAATAAAAAATATTTTTGATTAAAAGTCAACTTTGTGTGTTATTTTTTTGAATCTAAAGTTCATCCATTAAAAATTACCCTATATGTACTATATAACATATAACTATGAAACTAAGGTTTCAAGAGCTAAAATACGTGGTAGGCAAGTTTTACTCCGGTTTCATATATAAGCGTATTTATAATGCGTGTCTGGTAGTAAAAAGCACTTAACACTATGTGATTTCCCACATGAGTTGCGATAATAATTTTGAAAATTAATAGTTCTAATAGTGTGAAATAGGAAATAACTCATATGAGCCAATATTTCCAACTCAGATGAGAATTTAAATTTTAGAAACGGTGCTAATTTGCTTTTATATATGCAAAGATGAATATATAAAATTCGCATGATTTTCTATCGTAAAATTTTTCTTAAGAGTTACTCAGAAGAATTGTCATATGGGTACATAGTGTAAGTGCTCTTTAGTATACTTTAATATTTTAAAGGCAAGACACTCAAACTTAGTAACTGACCCAAAGGGTTTTCTGCTTAGGCTACATGTAATCTGTTCAAAATACCTACAACACTTACTAATTGTCAGTGCCAGCTTAAGAGGCGAGCCAATGAGGCCATGGCTCGTTTCGTATCTTTAAAGAGCGGGAAAGTTTGAAAAAATTTCAATTAAATATGTATAACTTAGCTAAATAAATTCGTTTGTTATTATATAGCATAAAAGGACAGGATTACCCAACTTATGTCAAATTTTTTGTAGGTACTTTTTGACATATCTAGATGAAAATTTACCATTTAACACAATGGAATTCATAATGCATCAAAATCATAAAATCGTACTTCACAAATGATAAATCTCTGACACGTGGAAAATTATGGTAAGAATTCGGTAAAAGGAAGAAGATCATACGGCTCTTTATAGCAAATTTTGCATAAAGAACTTCAGCCAGGGCCGAATAAACCATGGATACAATGGAGCCGCCACAACTAGCGCCAAAGTTCAGAAGGCGCCAAAATTGAGCGTTTTTTATTTAATTTTACGAGGTTTTCATTTTCTTTTATATTAAATTTTGTGGAAAATTAGAAAACTAAATTTTGAATAAAATAAATATCTGAACGGCGTCATATCAAATCAATAACTCACGAAACACTAAGCGAGAAGTCACGAATATTTTTGAAGTGAAATACTTCTATGGGGGCGATTAGCAAAAATTATGTCACGACTTTCTGTGACGAAATGTTACATTACAAAAAATCTGATTATATGGACGTCCTAGATGATCTCAATGCTCGGCGATATTGTGGAGGTTATAATGAGAACCAAAATGTAGACCAAATAGTTCCATCTGCCACCATATTGGCCCTGTAGTCGATACAAATTTTTGAACTTTTTATATCGAGGTCATACAGAATTGAAATGTTCGGCAAAATTGTGGAGGTTTTTATGCGGATTATTCCCGTCGAAGACCCAATAGTTCTATCTCCCACCACTTCGGCGCTGCATTAAAAGAAAGCTTATGTTTCACTTCTACAGTGTGGTCAAAAGCACACTTCCATTTTTTTATGTGCGCCAAATTCCGCAGATGCATAATCATAATATGAGTGATGCTGCTTGTGCATAATTCAAATTGTTATGTTGTTATTTGGGCCGTTTATTTTGAAAGTGGCCTAAGTTCAAATATAATTCATTTTTTTGGTATTTTTTTTTTATATATATATATGTGCAGAAAATTATTGTCTCTGACAATTTTTGCAGGGTGTGCACTGCACATCAATACAATACAATATTTGTGAAAAGTTAAAACAACACTCTCTAGCAGAAACAAAGTTCACTTTACATATTCTAAAATCAGGCTAGCCTAATTAGATTTAAATTCCTTCCTACAATCCTATACAAAAGAGTGCTACGAAAAATTAAAAATCTCCTTTTTGACAGGTTACGTAAATAATTTTGTATTATTTCATTTTAATAATAGAAATTTTATTAAAATATTTACACCACAATTCTAACGTAATTTATTTCATTTATAGAATGTTGCTTCGTTCAGCTTTATCGATTCTAAAAAGTACACCAAAATTGTTGTCCAATGAAATTTCATTACTGCGAGGTAATTTCAATCAAACTATCATAAATGCGGCCCTTATTAATTGTCGGCATAAACAAACAATGCCGGTTGTAAATCCGGAAACACCATTACCGAAAAAGGTTATTCACCGGTCGGTATAAAACAACCGAATATGGCAGAATGGTCAGTGGCACGTTTAGATGATTTATTGAATTGGGAACGTAAAGGTTCAATGTGGCCATTATCATTCGGTTTAGCATGTCGTGCTGTTGAAATGATGCATATGGCATCACCACGTTATGATATAGATCGTTTCGATGTGCATCACCACGGCAAGCTGATGTTATGATTGTTGCTGGAACTTTAACAAATAAAATGGCACCGGCATTAAGAAAAGTCTAGGATCAAATGCCAGAACCACGTTGGGTTATATCGATGGGTAGTTGTTCTAATGGTGGAGGATATTATCATTATTCGTATTCAGTTGTACGCGGCTGTGATCGTATTATTCATGTTGGTATTTATATACCTGATTGCCCACCAACTGCTGAAGCTCTTCTTTATGGTGTCTTACAAATTACAAGAGAAAGTGAAACGCATGAAGACACTTCAAATGTGGCACAGAATATAAAAATTGAAGAATTCTATTATAGAAAATTTATTAATGGAGGAGAATAAGAAGAAATATCGTAAATTTTGTCGTTTTATACAATTGAATTAATTCTTATTTGATGTTCTTCTTTTTTAGGCTATAATTTTGTTTTCATTTCGGATGTTGTCTTTTCTTATGGCAAAAAGACATAATTTATGTACATAACGAATAAAAAATAATTATATTTAAAACGAATATATTTCAAGATTTATTTATTGATTTAATTTTCCCCCAAACTTAAACCCAATATTGTAACTTCCAGTCAAACACTTCGAAGGTAATTACTGTTTCCAATTTCTTTTAATATATCGATTATAAGAATTTACTACGCGTTCTTGAAATACAAAAATCTGGTCAATCTGGCCGCATCTACTCGCACAATTCGACTAGGGAACAATTTAATTTTATACATATATAAGAATAAAAATATAATTCAACTTGTGCAAGAGTTAATTACATTAAATTAAATTGCTCTCTAGTTGAATTGTTCAGAGTGGAATTCCGCACGAGCGGAATTGGCCTAGAATTCAAAAATCCACTTCATCCCAGCTTATCGCGTACCTAAATAGTACTTTGTGCAATTCTATTAGAAGTACTCAATTGATGAATTAAAGATGTGATTCTTAACCTATAAGGCGCAGAACCCCAGCTAATAGATTTTCAGTCAAATATAGCTTTTGTCAATACCTAATCGGTTTGGAAAAAAATGCAACACATGTTTTACTTCTAATTTATGTACTTACACATTCACTTTATGTTTATTATCAAAATATTCTTGCTATGTCCTTTTTTAGTTCAAGAAAACGGGTCATTACTTTTTTTTTATGGTGGCGGCGACTAAAAAGGTTATGAATGTATGATTTAAAGTACGAACTTTGTGTAACCATTTTTTGGGGAAAGAAAATCTGAAGGATGACCTTTTTGAAAATACAGTTTCTAAAAAAATGTAAGGAAATTACGTCGTCGTTTCATGTAAAAAGTTCAAAATTTTGCTCGACTGCTACCCGAACTTTTAATCGGATTCAATTAATTTTATTCTATCACTTGAAAATTAAAAAACCGAACCTTAAATGGACAAATACCTAAATTTTTAGGTCAATTAAATTCATTTTCTAAAGTTTTCGGATACACAAAAAACTCCTTTTACCAATTTTCATTCCAATTGCTTCAAAAATACGGCACACACAGACGAGAAATTGCACTGAGATTACATTTTTAAACAGCTTAGAACCTTCTCCAGAACTTGGCGATTTTCACAATTCCGATAACTTCTATATGTTCGGTGGAGAACAGAAGTGATCCTGCGTTTCAAAAGGGAGCTTTCTTTTAAATAATCACACGATTTAATTCCCCGATAACTTATATGAGCAAAAAAAGCCCATGAGAAACTTGGGGAGTTCGTAATTCTTTTTTTTTTTCATTCATGAATGATAATCTATTTCAAAATATTCTTCAGATACAAAAAAAAAATTATTGATTTTAGGTCCTAAATGCTTTTTTCTTATTTATTAACATTTTAAATGGAAGTTAATTAATAAATATTCCACAAACTTGAAATTTTTTTTTTTACATAATATCATTTTTTTGTTCTTCGAGTAGGTGATCTCGAACGTGACCGTGATTCACCACGTTGTGGAGACCTGGTTCGTCTTTCTCTACGACGACGACCCATTGCGTCCATATTATCTGGCTTTTCTAATTCGTCGTCTTTAGGATAGGCCAGTTCATATTTGTTCCCCTGTTTTGAAAAGAATCCCAATTTGGTGCCTTCATGCACAAGATGCATTATTACTTGTTTTAAATCTGGTGTAATTTCAAACTAGAAAATTTTAAAATTTATATTCCTAAATATTAAAAACAAAAAAAAAAAAAACGAATAAAAAATACATACGTTATATATTTCCGAGACTTCTTGAGCTATTCGTTTTATAGTGGACAGAGCGCCCAAATTTCGTAGGGCACTTACAACAATTCCGGTATTTATGTCGAAAGATACGGACGCCATTTTTATAAAAATTTTAATTTTTAATAAATAATTAACAAATAAACGATTTATTTGAAAAAAAAATTTTCTGAAAAGAAATCGCACACCACGCGGGTTGTGTTTTTCAAAAATAAAGAAAGAAAATCAATGAGTCTACTTTGATTTTTTTTTCCATTTTGCAAAGTTTATGTCAAGTAAAAATAGTAGAAAAATTTGAAAAAGGGGAAATTTTGAATATTTTTCACTCAAATTTAAATCGGGTAACTTTTCGAATTAATTGGTACAGGGTACTTTGTTTCCTTGAAGGGAGTTCTTGCTAAAAGAACTGTAATGAAATTTTCCATTTAATAAAAAAAAATAGTTTTTAGTACGAGGAGAATAATATTGAAACATTATTTGAAACATTATTAGAAACATTTTTCTCGGACAGGAAATGGAACGAGTATTAAAGGATATCAAACGAAAGTGCATTGTGAATAACTGGAGCGAACATACAAGTTGTTTCACATTTTTGATTTAACTTAAGATTTAGACATTTCATCTTTAATTTATGGTAGATTTTAATATGGTTTAAACAATTTATGAAAAAAAAGACTCGAGCGTAAAACCTCAGGACCACCATGGCTATTGATACAGAACACCAATCCTTAAACGAACACATGTAGAAAATATGGGTGGCAGAGAATCCAACATATGGAGCCTGTCTCAAGGAAAATAAGTCAGCAGAACACTTTTATGTGAATGACCGGCCTTTCTAGAACGAAAATTGCTACTCTGAGTGCGTGCACTCTCATACACTTTCATAGATATTTTACGCGTTACGAGGTGTAGAACGTAGAGCAGAACGCACTGCCGGAATACAGACAAGCGAATCGGCACAATATCTGAATGTGTTGAATTATAAAAAATTTGGTTATATAAAGATACATAGGTGCAGAAAATTATTGTCTCTGACAATTTTTGCATGGTGTGCACTGCATATCCTGCACATATGAACCGCATGCCACTGCTATGAGCCTACAACAATTTCTTTAATACCAACCAATTACCAATTCATGCAAAACACTTTAAATGATCTAATCACGAATGTATGACGCGGTAGGCCGCATTCTCCTATTAAGAATTATTAATTATTAAATTATTAAAAGTATTCGAATATAACAGTTAGTTGGTACTTGCTGAGACAAAAACTTGTATATTGGCATTTGTCATGCATAACATTCGGGAGATCGGTTCATTCTTCCCGTAGTCAGTTCGGTGGAAATTGATTTTACATAACGCCACAGACCGTCACAGGCACCATTAAAAATTTGATGAACGAAAACAGCATCTGCCAATTTTTGCTGCTTTTACAAGGAATGTATACCTAACAGTTTTTGTCTGTCGTTGTAAGCCGGCAGCAATGGAGCATTATTCCATGGTAGGTTTCGTAAACCGAAGCATAAATACCCACCTTGTATGGATTCCATTCTATTGACGTGAACTTCATGGCGTGGTGACCACATCTGACTGGTCTTACAAAGGTGATGTATAGGACTTTGGTGATATGTATACACAGGTCAGAAACTTTTTAGACTACCTCCTAATATGACACAAAGTCGAAGGGAACACAATCAATAAAGTAATTGCGGCAACAGTTGCGTTTCCGAGAGAAGGAATAACCTTACATTTATCTGTTTTCAGAGTCAGGTTGTGTGCTACTTCTACGTATAATTATAGAAGCCACACCAATTAATCGTTAGTAAAGGGTGATCCAACTTTAAACAAAATAAAACACACAAATTTAACGAAATATACTTATTTCATTTTGTTAAGATTAAGATTAAGATTAAGTTTTGGGGTGTTCCTGTACTTTTTTAAGCGTGACAGCACCTCCGATATGGATAACTACCAATCCGAGCTGTAATTCTCACAGCTCTTTTGGGTATTTATGTTCAGTATAGCCTGACAAATACTAATCATGAATAGACTCATGCTTGAGGAACGATCAAGAATTATCCAAATTTACTTTGAAAATCTTATAGACTTAATAGACAAAATTGTCTTCAGTAACGAGGCCCATTTTGGCTTAATAAGTAAAGTTGTCTCTTCTGGAGTGAGACCAATCCTGAAGCGACTCTACAGCACCCCATTACACCCAGAAAATGCGGTTTACACACTGGTGGCATCATTGCTCCTTATTTCTTTAAAAATGATAAACCAGCAAGAATTGTCCAACATTGTTCGTGTAACTTGTGACATGGCTTGAAAAAGTGACCCACCATTCTTCTTCAAAGGTGACCATATGCCTAAAGTCATTTTTAAATATTAATGCCATGTACTGGTCTTTCGAATAAAAAATATTTTTGATTAAAAGTCAACTTTGTGTGTTATTTTTCTGAATCTAAAGTTCATCCATTAAAAATTACCCTACATGTACTATATAACATATAACTATGAAACTAAGGTTTCAAGAGCTAAAATACGTGGTAGGCAAGTTTTACTCCGGTTTATTATTAATTATTTAAGCGTATTTATAATGCGTGTCTGGTAGTAAAAAGCACTTAACACTATGTGATTTCCCACATGAGTTGCGATAATAATTTTGAAAATTAATAGTTCTAATAGTGTGAAATAGGAAATAACTCATATGAGCCAATATTTCCAACTCAGATGAGAATTTAAATTTTAGAAACGGTGCTAATTTGCTTTTATATATGCAAAGATGAATATATAAAATTCGCATGATTTTCTATCGTAAAATTTTTCTTAAGAGTTACTCAGAAGAATTGTCATATGGGTACATAGTGTAAGTGCTCTTTAGTATACTTTAATATTTTAAAGGCAAGACACTCAAACTTAGTAACTGACCCAAAGGGGTTTCTGCTTAGGCTACATGTAATCTGTTCAAAATACCTACAACACTTACTAATTGTCAGTGCCAGCTTAAGAGGCGAGCCAATGAGGCCATGGCTCGTTTCGTATCTTTAAAGAGCGGGAAAGTTTGAAAAAATTTCAATTAAATATGTATAACTTAGCTAAATAAATTCGTTTGTTATTATATAGCATAAAAGGACAGGATTACCCAACTTATGTCAAATTTTTTGTAGGTACTTTTTGACATATCTAGATGAAAATTTACCATTTAACACAATGGAATTCATAATGCATCAAAATCATAAAATCGTACTTCACAAATGATAAATCTCTGACACGTGGAAAATTATGGTAAGAATTCGGTAAAAGGAAGAAGATCATACGGCTCTTTATAGCAAATTTTGCATAAAGAACTTCAGCCAGGGCCGAATAAACCATGGATACAATGGAGCCGCCACAACTAGCGCCAAAGTTCAGAAGGCGCCAAAATTGAGCGTTTTTTATTTAATTTCACGAGGTTTTCATTTTCTTTTATATTAAATTTTGTGGAAAATTAGAAAACTAAATTTTGAATAAAATAAATATCTGAACGGCGTCATATCAAATCAATAACTCACGAAACACTAAGCGAGAAGTCACGAATATTTTTGAAGTGAAATACTTCTATGGGGGCGATTAGCAAAAATTATGTCACGACTTTCTGTGACGAAATGTTACATTACAAAAAATCTGATTATATGGACGTCCTAGATGATCTCAATGCTCGGCGATATTGTGGAGGTTATAATGAGGACCAAAATGTAGACCAAATAGTTCCATCTGCCACCATATTGGCCCTGTAGTCGATACAAATTTTTGAACTTTTTATATCGAGGTCATACAGAATTGAAATGTTCGGCAAAATTGTGGAGGTTTTTATGCGGATTATTCCCGTCGAAGACCCAATAGTTATATCTCCCACCACTTCGGCGCTGCATTAAAAGAAAGCTTATGTTTCACTTCTACAGTGTGGTCAAAAGCACACTTCCATTTTTTTATGTGCGCCAAATTCCGCAGATGCATAATCATAATACGAGTGATGCTGCTTGTGCATAATTCAAATTGTTATGTTGTTATTTGGGCCGTTTATTTTGAAAGTGGCCTAAGTTCAAATATAATTCATTTTTTTGGTATTTTTTTTTTATATATATATATGTGCAGAAAATTATTGTCTCTGACAATTTTTGCAGGGTGTGCACTGCACATCAATACAATACAATATTTGTGAAAAGTTAAAACAACACTCTCTAGCAGAAACAAAGTTCACTTTACATATTCTAAAATCAGGCTAGCCTAATTAGATTTAAATTCCTTCCTACAATCCTATACAAAAGAGTGCTACGAAAAATTAAAAATCTCCTTTTTGACAGGTTACGTAAATAATTTTGTATTATTTCATTTTAATAATAGAAATTTTATTAAAATATTTACACCACAATTCTAACGTAATTTATTTCATTTATAGAATGTTGCTTCGTTCAGCTTTATCGATTCTAAAAAGTACACCAAAATTGTTGTCCAATGAAATTTCATTACTGCGAGGTAATTTCAATCAAACTATCATAAATGCGGCCCTTATTAATTGTCGGCATAAACAAACAATGCCGGTTGTAAATGCGGAAACACCATTACCGAAAAAGGTTATTCACCGGTCGGTATAAAACAACCGAATATGGCAGAATGGTCAGTGGCACGTTTAGATGATTTATTGAATTGGGAACGTAAAGGTTCAATGTGGCCATTATCATTCGGTTTAGCATGTCGTGCTGTTGAAATGATGCATATGGCATCACCACGTTATGATATAGATCGTTTCGATGTGCATCACCACGGCAAGCTGATGTTATGATTGTTGCTGGAACTTTAACAAATAAAATGGCACCGGCATTAAGAAAAGTCTAGGATCAAATGCCAGAACCACGTTGGGTTATATCGATGGGTAGTTGTTCTAATGGTGGAGGATATTATCATTATTCGTATTCAGTTGTACGCGGCTGTGATCGTATTATTCATGTTGGTATTTATATACCTGATTGCCCACCAACTGCTGAAGCTCTTCTTTATGGTGTCTTACAATTACAAGAGAAAGTGAAACGCATGAAGACACTTCAAATGTGGCACAGAATATAAAAATTGAAGAATTCTATTATAGAAAATTTATTAATGGAGGAGAATAAGAAGAAATATCGTAAATTTTGTCGTTTTATACAATTGAATTAATTCTTATTTGATGTTCTTCTTTTTTAGGCTATAATTTTGTTTTCATTTCGGATGTTGTCTTTTCTTATGGCAAAAAGACATAATTTATGTACATAACGAATAAAAAATAATTATATTTAAAACGAATATATTTCAAGATTTATTTATTGATTTAATTTTCCCCCAAACTTAAACCCAATATTGTAACTTCCAGTCAAACACTTCGAAGGTAATTACTGTTTCCAATTTCTTTTAATATATCGATTATAAGAATTTACTACGCGTTCTTGAAATACAAAAATCTGGTCAATCTGGCCGCATCTACTCGCACAATTCGACTAGGGAACAATTTAATTTTATACATATATAAGAATAAAAATATAATTCAACTTGTGCAAGAGTTAATTACATTAAATTAAATTGCTCTCTAGTTGAATTGTTCAGAGTGGAATTCCGCACGAGCGGAATTGGCCTAGAATTCAAAAATCCACTTCATCCCAGCTTATCGCGTACCTAAATAGTACTTTGTGCAATTCTATTAGAAGTACTCAATTGATGAATTAAAGATGTGATTCTTAACCTATAAGGCGCAGAACCCCAGCTAATAGATTTTCATTCAAATATAGCTTTTGTCAATACCTAATCGGTTTGGAAAAAAATGCAACACATTTTTACTCCTAATTTATGTACTTACACATTCACTTTATGTTTATTATCAAAATATTCTTGCTATGTCCTTTTTTAGTTCAAGAAAACGGGTCATTACTTTTTTTTATGGTGGCGGCGACTAAAAAGGTTATGAATGTATGATTTAAAGTACGAACTTTGTGTAACCATTTTTTGGGGAAAGAAAATCTGAAGGATGACCTTTTTGAAAATACAGTTTCTAAAAAAATGTAAGGAAATTACGTCGTCGTTTCATGTAAAAAGTTCAAAATTTTGCTCGACTGCTACCCGAACTTTTAATCGGATTCAATTAATTTTATTCTATCACTTGAAAATTAAAAAACCGAACCTTAAATGGACAAATACCTAAATTTTTAGGTCAATTAAATTCATTTTCTAAAGTTTTCGGATACACAAAAAACTCCTTTTACCAATTTTCATTCCAATTGCTTCAAAAATACGGCACACACACAGACGAGAAATTGCACTGAGATTACATTTTTAAACAGCTTAGAACCTTCTCCAGAACTTGGCGATTTTCACAATTCCGATAACTTCTATATGTTCGGTGGAGAACAGAAGTGATCCTGCGTTTCAAAAGGGAGCTTTCTTTTAAATAATCACACGATTTAATTCCCCGATAACTTATATGAGCAAAAAAAGCCCATGAGAAACTTGGGGAGTTCGTAATTCTTTTTTTTTTTCATTCATGAATGATAATCTATTTCAAAATATTCTTCAGATACAAAAAAAAAATTATTGATTTTAGGTCCTAAATGCTTTTTTCTTTTTTATTAACATTTTAAATGGAAGTTAATTAATAAATATTCCACAAACTTGAAATTTTTTTTTTTTACATAATATCATTTTTTTGTTCTTCGAGTAGGTGATCTCGAACGTGACCGTGATTCACCACGTTGTGGAGACCTGGTTCGTCTTTCTCTACGACGACGACCCATTGCGTCCATATTATCTGGCTTTTCTAATTCGTCGTCTTTAGGATAGGCCAGTTCATATTTGTTCCCCTGTTTTGAAAAGAATCCCAATTTGGTGCCTTCATGCAAAAGATGTATTATTACTTGTTTTAAATCTGGTGTAATTTCAAACTAGAAAATTTTAAAATTTATATTCCTAAATATTAAAAACAAAAAAAAAAAAACGAATAAAAAATACATACGTTATATATTTCCGAGACTTCTTGAGCTATTCGTTTTATAGTGGACAGAGCGCCCAAATTTCGTAGGGCACTTACAACAATTCCGGTATTTATATCGAAAGATATGGACGCCATTATTATAAAAATTTTAATTTTTAATAAATATTTAACAAATAAACGATTTATTTGAAAAAAAAATTTTCTGAAAAGAAATCGCACACCACGCGGGTTGTGTTTTTCAAAAATAAAGAAAGAAAATCAATGAGTCTACTTTGATTTTTTTTCCATTTTGCAAAGTTTATGTCAAGTAAAAATAGTAGAAAAATTTGAAAAAGGGGAAATTTTGAATATTTTTCACTCAAATTTAAATCGGGTAACTTTTCGAATTAATTGGTACAGGGTACTTTGTTTCCTTGAAGGGAGTTCTTGCTAAAAGAACTGTAATGAAATTTTCCATTTAATAAAAAAAAATAGTTTTTAGTACGAGGAGAATAATATTGAAACATTATTTGAAACATTATTAGAAACATTTTTCTCGGACAGGAAATGGAACGAGTATTAAAGGATATCAAACGAAAGTGCATTGTGAATAACTGGAGCGAACATACAAGTTGTTTCACATTTTTGATTTAACTTAAGATTTAGACATTTCATCTTTAATTTATGGTAGATTTTAATATGGTTTAAACAATTTATGAAAAAAAAGACTCGAGCGTAAAACCTCAGGACCACCATGGCTATTGATACAGAACACCAATCCTTAAACGAACACATGTAGAAAATATGGGTGGCAGAGAATCCAACATATGGAGCCTGTCTCAAGGAAAATAAGTCAGCAGAACACTTTTATGTGAATGACCGGCCTTTCTAGAACGAAAATTGCTACTCTGAGTGCGTGCACTCTCATACACTTTCATAGATATTTTACGCGTTACGAGGTGTAGAACGTAGAGCAGAACGCACTGCCGGAATACAGACAAGCGAATCGGCACAATATCTGAATGTGTTGAATTATAAAAAATTTGGTTATATAAAGATACATAGGTGCAGAAAATTATTGTCTCTGACAATTTTTGCATGGTGTGCACTGCATATCCTGCACATATGAACCGCATGCCACTGCTATGAGCCTACAACAATTTCTTTAATACCAACCAATTACCAATTCATGCAAAACACTTTAAATGATCTAATCACGAATGTATGACGCGGTAGGCCGCATTCTCCTATTAAGAATTATTAATTATTAAATTATTAAAAGTATTCGAATATAACAGTTAGTTGGTACTTGCTGAGACAAAAACTTGTATATTGGCATTTGTCATGCATAACATTCGGGAGATCGGTTCATTCTTCCCGTAGTCAGTTCGGTGGAAATTGATTTTACATAACGCCACAGACCGTCACAGGCACCATTAAAAATTTGATGAACGAAAACAGCATCTGCCAATTTTTGCTGCTTTTACAAGGAATGTATACCTAACAGTTTTTGTCTGTCGTTGTAAGCCGGCAGCAATGGAGCATTATTCCATGGTAGGTTTCGTAAACCGAAGCATAAATACCCACCTTGTATGGATTCCATTCTATTGACGTGAACTTCATGGCGTGGTGACCACATCTGACTGGTCTTACAAAGGTGATGTATAGGACTTTGGTGATATGTATACACAGGTCAGAAACTTTTTAGACTACCTCCTAATATGACACAAAGTCGAAGGGAACACAATCAATAAAGTAATTGCGGCAACAGTTGCGTTTCCGAGAGAAGGAATAACCTTACATTTATCTGTTTTCAGAGTCAGGTTGTGTGCTACTTCTACGTATAATTATAGAAGCCACACCAATTAATCGTTAGTAAAGGGTGATCCAACTTTAAACAAAATAAAACACACAAATTTAACGAAATATACTTATTTCATTTTGTTAAGATTAAGATTAAGATTAAGTTTTGGGGTGTTCCTGTACTTTTTTAAGCGTGACAGCACCTCCGATATGGATAACTACCAATCCGAGCTGTAATTCTCACAGCTCTTTTGGGTATTTATGTTCAGTATAGCCTGACAAATACTAATCATGAATAGACTCATGCTTGAGGAACGATCAAGAATTATCCAAATTTACTTTGAAAATCTTATAGACTTAATAGACAAAATTGTCTTCAGTAACGAGGCCCATTTTGGCTTAATAAGTAAAGTTGTCTCTTCTGGAGTGAGACCAATCCTGAAGCGACTCTACAGCACCCCATTACACCCAGAAAATGCGGTTTACACACTGGTGGCATCATTGCTCCTTATTTCTTTAAAAATGATAAACCAGCAAGAATTGTCCAACATTGTTCGTGTAACTTGTGACATGGCTTGAAAAAGTGACCCACCATTCTTCTTCAAAGGTGACCATATGCCTAAAGTCATTTTTAAATATTAATGCCATGTACTGGTCTTTCGAATAAAAAATATTTTTGATTAAAAGTCAACTTTGTGTGTTATTTTTCTGAATCTAAAGTTCATCCATTAAAAATTACCCTACATGTACTATATAACATATAACTATGAAACTAAGGTTTCAAGAGCTAAAATACGTGGTAGGCAAGTTTTACTCCGGTTTATTATTAATTATTTAAGCGTATTTATAATGCGTGTCTGGTAGTAAAAAGCACTTAACACTATGTGATTTCCCACATGAGTTGCGATAATAATTTTGAAAATTAATAGTTCTAATAGTGTGAAATAGGAAATAACTCATATGAGCCAATATTTCCAACTCAGATGAGAATTTAAATTTTAGAAACGGTGCTAATTTGCTTTTATATATGCAAAGATGAATATATAAAATTCGCATGATTTTCTATCGTAAAATTTTTCTTAAGAGTTACTCAGAAGAATTGTCATATGGGTACATAGTGTAAGTGCTCTTTAGTATACTTTAATATTTTAAAGGCAAGACACTCAAACTTAGTAACTGACCCAAAGGGGTTTCTGCTTAGGCTACATGTAATCTGTTCAAAATACCTACAACACTTACTAATTGTCAGTGCCAGCTTAAGAGGCGAGCCAATGAGGCCATGGCTCGTTTCGTATCTTTAAAGAGCGGGAAAGTTTGAAAAAATTTCAATTAAATATGTATAACTTAGCTAAATAAATTCGTTTGTTATTATATAGCATAAAAGGACAGGATTACCCAACTTATGTCAAATTTTTTGTAGGTACTTTTTGACATATCTAGATGAAAATTTACCATTTAACACAATGGAATTCATAATGCATCAAAATCATAAAATCGTACTTCACAAATGATAAATCTCTGACACGTGGAAAATTATGGTAAGAATTCGGTAAAAGGAAGAAGATCATACGGCTCTTTATAGCAAATTTTGCATAAAGAACTTCAGCCAGGGCCGAATAAACCATGGATACAATGGAGCCGCCACAACTAGCGCCAAAGTTCAGAAGGCGCCAAAATTGAGCGTTTTTTATTTAATTTCACGAGGTTTTCATTTTCTTTTATATTAAATTTTGTGGAAAATTAGAAAACTAAATTTTGAATAAAATAAATATCTGAACGGCGTCATATCAAATCAATAACTCACGAAACACTAAGCGAGAAGTCACGAATATTTTTGAAGTGAAATACTTCTATGGGGGCGATTAGCAAAAATTATGTCACGACTTTCTGTGACGAAATGTTACATTACAAAAAATCTGATTATATGGACGTCCTAGATGATCTCAATGCTCGGCGATATTGTGGAGGTTATAATGAGGACCAAAATGTAGACCAAATAGTTCCATCTGCCACCATATTGGCCCTGTAGTCGATACAAATTTTTGAACTTTTTATATCGAGGTCATACAGAATTGAAATGTTCGGCAAAATTGTGGAGGTTTTTATGCGGATTATTCCCGTCGAAGACCCAATAGTTATATCTCCCACCACTTCGGCGCTGCATTAAAAGAAAGCTTATGTTTCACTTCTACAGTGTGGTCAAAAGCACACTTCCATTTTTTTATGTGCGCCAAATTCCGCAGATGCATAATCATAATACGAGTGATGCTGCTTGTGCATAATTCAAATTGTTATGTTGTTATTTGGGCCGTTTATTTTGAAAGTGGCCTAAGTTCAAATATAATTCATTTTTTTGGTATTTTTTTTTTATATATATATATGTGCAGAAAATTATTGTCTCTGACAATTTTTGCAGGGTGTGCACTGCACATCAATACAATACAATATTTGTGAAAAGTTAAAACAACACTCTCTAGCAGAAACAAAGTTCACTTTACATATTCTAAAATCAGGCTAGCCTAATTAGATTTAAATTCCTTCCTACAATCCTATACAAAAGAGTGCTACGAAAAATTAAAAATCTCCTTTTTGACAGGTTACGTAAATAATTTTGTATTATTTCATTTTAATAATAGAAATTTTATTAAAATATTTACACCACAATTCTAACGTAATTTATTTCATTTATAGAATGTTGCTTCGTTCAGCTTTATCGATTCTAAAAAGTACACCAAAATTGTTGTCCAATGAAATTTCATTACTGCGAGGTAATTTCAATCAAACTATCATAAATGCGGCCCTTATTAATTGTCGGCATAAACAAACAATGCCGGTTGTAAATGCGGAAACACCATTACCGAAAAAGGTTATTCACCGGTCGGTATAAAACAACCGAATATGGCAGAATGGTCAGTGGCACGTTTAGATGATTTATTGAATTGGGAACGTAAAGGTTCAATGTGGCCATTATCATTCGGTTTAGCATGTCGTGCTGTTGAAATGATGCATATGGCATCACCACGTTATGATATAGATCGTTTCGATGTGCATCACCACGGCAAGCTGATGTTATGATTGTTGCTGGAACTTTAACAAATAAAATGGCACCGGCATTAAGAAAAGTCTAGGATCAAATGCCAGAACCACGTTGGGTTATATCGATGGGTAGTTGTTCTAATGGTGGAGGATATTATCATTATTCGTATTCAGTTGTACGCGGCTGTGATCGTATTATTCATGTTGGTATTTATATACCTGATTGCCCACCAACTGCTGAAGCTCTTCTTTATGGTGTCTTACAATTACAAGAGAAAGTGAAACGCATGAAGACACTTCAAATGTGGCACAGAATATAAAAATTGAAGAATTCTATTATAGAAAATTTATTAATGGAGGAGAATAAGAAGAAATATCGTAAATTTTGTCGTTTTATACAATTGAATTAATTCTTATTTGATGTTCTTCTTTTTTAGGCTATAATTTTGTTTTCATTTCGGATGTTGTCTTTTCTTATGGCAAAAAGACATAATTTATGTACATAACGAATAAAAAATAATTATATTTAAAACGAATATATTTCAAGATTTATTTATTGATTTAATTTTCCCCCAAACTTAAACCCAATATTGTAACTTCCAGTCAAACACTTCGAAGGTAATTACTGTTTCCAATTTCTTTTAATATATCGATTATAAGAATTTACTACGCGTTCTTGAAATACAAAAATCTGGTCAATCTGGCCGCATCTACTCGCACAATTCGACTAGGGAACAATTTAATTTTATACATATATAAGAATAAAAATATAATTCAACTTGTGCAAGAGTTAATTACATTAAATTAAATTGCTCTCTAGTTGAATTGTTCAGAGTGGAATTCCGCACGAGCGGAATTGGCCTAGAATTCAAAAATCCACTTCATCCCAGCTTATCGCGTACCTAAATAGTACTTTGTGCAATTCTATTAGAAGTACTCAATTGATGAATTAAAGATGTGATTCTTAACCTATAAGGCGCAGAACCCCAGCTAATAGATTTTCATTCAAATATAGCTTTTGTCAATACCTAATCGGTTTGGAAAAAAATGCAACACATTTTTACTCCTAATTTATGTACTTACACATTCACTTTATGTTTATTATCAAAATATTCTTGCTATGTCCTTTTTTAGTTCAAGAAAACGGGTCATTACTTTTTTTTATGGTGGCGGCGACTAAAAAGGTTATGAATGTATGATTTAAAGTACGAACTTTGTGTAACCATTTTTTGGGGAAAGAAAATCTGAAGGATGACCTTTTTGAAAATACAGTTTCTAAAAAAATGTAAGGAAATTACGTCGTCGTTTCATGTAAAAAGTTCAAAATTTTGCTCGACTGCTACCCGAACTTTTAATCGGATTCAATTAATTTTATTCTATCACTTGAAAATTAAAAAACCGAACCTTAAATGGACAAATACCTAAATTTTTAGGTCAATTAAATTCATTTTCTAAAGTTTTCGGATACACAAAAAACTCCTTTTACCAATTTTCATTCCAATTGCTTCAAAAATACGGCACACACACAGACGAGAAATTGCACTGAGATTACATTTTTAAACAGCTTAGAACCTTCTCCAGAACTTCGCGATTTTCACAATTCCGATAACTTCTATATGTTCGGTGGAGAACAGAAGTGATCCTGCGTTTCAAAAGGGAGCTTTCTTTTAAATAATCACACGATTTAATTCCCCGATAACTTATATGAGCAAAAAAAGCCCATGAGAAACTTGGGGAGTTCGTAATTCTTTTTTTTTTTCATTCATGAATGATAATCTATTTCAAAATATTCTTCAGATACAAAAAAAAAATTATTGATTTTAGGTCCTAAATGCTTTTTTCTTTTTTATTAACATTTTAAATGGAAGTTAATTAATAAATATTCCACAAACTTGAAATTTTTTTTTTTTACATAATATCATTTTTTTGTTCTTCGAGTAGGTGATCTCGAACGTGACCGTGATTCACCACGTTGTGGAGACCTGGTTCGTCTTTCTCTACGACGACGACCCATTGCGTCCATATTATCTGTCTTTTCTAATTTGTCGTCTTTAGGATAGGCCAGTTCATATTTGTTCCCCTGTTTTGAAAAGAATCCCAATTTGGTGCCTTCATGCAAAAGATGTATTATTACTTGTTTTAAATCTGGTGTAATTTCAAACTAGAAAATTTTAAAATTTATATTCCTAAATATTAAAAACAAAAAAAAAAAAACGAATAAAAAATACATACGTTATATATTTCCGAGACTTCTTGAGCTATTCGTTTTATAGTGGACAGAGCGCCCAAATTTCGTAGGGCACTTACAACAATTCCGGTATTTATATCGAAAGATATGGACGCCATTATTATAAAAATTTTAATTTTTAATAAATATTTAACAAATAAACGATTTATTTGAAAAAAAAATTTTCTGAAAAGAAATCGCACACCACGCGGGTTGTGTTTTTCAAAAATAAAGAAAGAAAATCAATGAGTCTACTTTGATTTTTTTTCCATTTTGCAAAGTTTATGTCAAGTAAAAATAGTAGAAAAATTTAAAAAAGGGGAAATTTTGAATATTTAAATAATATTTATTTAAATCGGGTAACTTTTCGAATTAATTGGTACAGGGTACTTTGTTTCCTTGAAGGGAGTTCTTGCTAAAAGAACTGTAATGAAATTTTCCATTTAATAAAAAAAAATAGTTTTTAGTACGAGGAGAATAATATTGAAACATTATTTGAAACATTATTAGAAACATTTTTCTCGGACAGGAAATGGAACGAGTATTAAAGGATATCAAACGAAAGTGCATTGTGAATAACTGGAGCGAACATACAAGTTGTTTCACATTTTTGATTTAACTTAAGATTTAGACATTTCATCTTTAATTTATGGTAGATTTTAATATGGTTTAAACAATTTATGAAAAAAAAGACTCGAGCGTAAAACCTCAGGACCACCATGGCTATTGATACAGAACACCAATCCTTAAACGAACACATGTAGAAAATATGGGTGGCAGAGAATCCAACATATGGAGCCTGTCTCAAGGAAAATAAGTCAGCAGAACACTTTTATGTGAATGACCGGCCTTTCTAGAACGAAAATTGCTACTCTGAGTGCGTGCACTCTCATACACTTTCATAGATATTTTTACGCGTTACGAGGTGTAGAACGTAGAGCAGAACGCACTGCCGGAATACAGACAAGCGAATCGGCACAATATCTGAATGTGTTGAATTATAAAAAATTTGGTTATATAAAGATACATAGGTGCAGAAAATTATTGTCTCTGACAATTTTTGCATGGTGTGCACTGCATATCCTGCACATATGAACCGCATGCCACTGCTATGAGCCTACAATAATTTCTTTAATACCAACCAATTACCAATTCATCCAAAACACTTTAAATGATCTAATCACGAATGTATGACGCGGTAGGCCGCATTCTCCTATTAAGAATTATTAATTATTAAATTATTAAAAGTATTCGAATATAACAGTTAGTTGGTACTTGCTGAGACAAAAACTTGTATATTGGCATTTGTCATGCATAACATTCGGGAGATCGGTTCATTCTTCCCGTAGTCAGTTCGGTGGAAATT
This sequence comes from Xylophagus ater, assembly GCA_963422695.1. Classification (NCBI taxonomy): domain Eukaryota; kingdom Metazoa; phylum Arthropoda; class Insecta; order Diptera; family Xylophagidae; genus Xylophagus; species Xylophagus ater. Next base: position 26,492,148 of record OY730485.1, on the reverse strand, counting down.
GATTTTACATAACGCCACAGACCGTCACAGGCACCATTAAAAATTTGATGAACGAAAACAGCATCTGCCAATTTTTGCTGCTTTTACAAGGAATGTATACCTAACAGTTTTTGTCTGTCGTTGTAAGCCGGCAGCAATGGAGCATTATTCCATGGTAGGTTTCGTAAACCGAAGCATAAATACCCACCTTGTATGGATTCCATTCTATTGACGTGAACTTCATGGCGTGGTGACCACATCTGACTGGTCTTACAAAGGTGATGTATAGGACTTTGGTGATATGTATACACAGGTCAGAAACTTTTTAGACTACCTCCTAATATGACACAAAGTCGAAGGGAACACAATCAATAAAGTAATTGCGGCAACAGTTGCGTTTCCGAGAGAAGGAATAACCTTACATTTATCTGTTTTCAGAGTCAGGTTGTGTGCTACTTCTACGTATAATTATAGAAGCCACACCAATTAATCGTTAGTAAAGGGTGATCCAACTTTAAACAAAATAAAACACACAAATTTAACGAAATATACTTATTTCATTTTGTTAAGATTAAGATTAAGATTAAGTTTTGGGGTGTTCCTGTACTTTTTAAGCGTGACAGCACCTCCGATATGGATAACTACCAATCCGAGCTGTAATTCTCACAGCTCTTTTGGGTATTTATGTTCAGTATAGCCTGACAAATACTAATCATGAATAGACTCATGCTTGAGGAACGATCAAGAATTATCCAAATTTACTTTGAAAATCTTATAGACTTAATAGACAAAATTGTCTTCAGTAACGAGGCCCATTTTGGCTTAATAAGTAAAGTTGTCTCTTCTGGAGTGAGACCAATCCTGAAGCGACTCTACAGCACCCCATTACACCCAGAAAATGCGGTTTACACACTGGTGGCATCATTGCTCCTTATTTCTTTAAAAATGATAAACCAGCAAGAATTGTCCAACATTGTTCGTGTAACTTGTGACATGGCTTGAAAAAGTGACCCACCATTCTTCTTCAAAGGTGACTATATGCCTAAAGTCATTTTTAAATATTAATGCCATGTACTGGTCTTTCGAATAAAAAATATTTTTGATTAAAAGTCAACTTTGTGTGTTATTTTTTTGAATCTAAAGTTCATCCATTAAAAATTACCCTATATGTACTATATAACATATAACTATGAAACTAAGGTTTCAAGAGCTAAAATACGTGGTAGGCAAGTTTTACTCCGGTTTCATATATAAGCGTATTTATAATGCGTGTCTGGTAGTAAAAAGCACTTAACACTATGTGATTTCCCACATGAGTTGCGATAATAATTTTGAAAATTAATAGTTCTAATAGTGTGAAATAGGAAATAACTCATATGAGCCAATATTTCCAACTCAGATGAGAATTTAAATTTTAGAAACGGTGCTAATTTGCTTTTATATATGCAAAGATGAATATATAAAATTCGCATGATTTTCTATCGTAAAATTTTTCTTAAGAGTTACTCAGAAGAATTGTCATATGGGTACATAGTGTAAGTGCTCTTTAGTATACTTTAATATTTTAAAGGCAAGACACTCAAACTTAGTAACTGACCCAAAGGGGTTTCTGCTTAGGCTACATGTAATCTGTTCAAAATACCTACAACACTTACTAATTGTCAGTGCCAGCTTAAGAGGCGAGCCAATGAGGCCATGGCTCGTTTCGTATCTTTAAAGAGCGGGAAAGTTTGAAAAAATTTCAATTAAATATGTATAACTTAGCTAAATAAATTCGTTTGTTATTATATAGCATAAAAGGACAGGATTACCCAACTTATGTCAAATTTTTTGTAGGTACTTTTTGACATATCTAGATGAAAATTTATCATTTAACACAATGGAATTCATAATGCATCAAAATCATAAAATCGTACTTCACAAATGATAAATCTCTGACACGTGGAAAATTATGGTAAGAATTCGGTAAAAGGAAGAAGATCATACGGCTCTTTATAGCAAATTTTGCATAAAGAACTTCAGCCAGGGCCGAATAAACCATGGATACAATGGAGCCGCCACAACTAGCGCCAAAGTTCAGAAGGCGCCAAAATTGAGCGTTTTTTTATTTAATTTCACGAGGTTTTCATTTTCGTGCGATTAGCAAAAATTATGTCACGACTTTCTGTGACGAAATGTTACATTACAAAAAATCTGATTATATGGACGTCCTAGATGATCTCAATGCTCGGCGATATTGTGGAGGTTATAATGAGGACCAAAATGTAGACCAAATAATTCCATCTGCCACCATATTGGCCCTGTAGTCGATAAAAATTTTTGAACTTTTTATATCGAGGTCATACAGAATTGAAATGTTCGGCAAAATTGTGGAGGTTTTTATGGGGATTATTCCCGTCGAAGACCCAATAGTTCTATCTCCCACCACTTCGGCGCTGCATTAAAAGAAAGCTTATGTTTCACTTCTACAGTTTGGTCAAAAGCACACTTCCATTTTTTTATGTGCGCCAAATTCCGCAGATGCATAATCATAATATGAGTGATGCTGCTTGTGCATAATTCAAATTGTTATGTTGTTATTTGGGCCGTTTATTTTTAAAGTGGCCTAAGTTAAAATATAATTCATTTTTTTGGTATTTTTGCGATAGAGAACTGAATAAACGGAGCTATATCTATTTTATTTAAAAAGCAAGTTAGATAACCCTGTAAGTATTTCGAGAAATGACATGATTCAATAGTTTGCCGGTAATGGTCGAAAAATATATTTGAAGCTAAAGTTCTAACGAGTATGTACTTCATACATATCTTGTTTAATTTAAACAAATTGCTCTCATTTATTTTCAGATATAAATGAAGCAAAATGAATGCCATGTTTTGTTTTTTTTATCACATTGCTATCGGTATAAATAAAATTAGAGTCTGCCTGTGATTTCAAACTATTTACATTTTAAGCAATGAATTGCTTTCGCAAAATACAATTAAAAAAAATTTTACGACTAGAAAATTGTCCCTAACTTGCTTAATAGGGGGCGGATTTTCATAAAACTTGGAATGCACATTATTGGCTGGAGTTACTTAAAACATAACTAACGCGATTTGCCTAATAGTAGTTACACTTTTATGAAATTTACAACATACTATACATCCCGTATATGCCCACTTGAAATATAAGTTGTTTCCACTTATTGCAATAAGGGATAGAAAATCGTCTCTACCTCGCTCAATACTGGGCGGCTGAAAATAGTATATGTAGTATCAACTCATCTCATCAGCGTTATAAATAGTAGCGATAAATCGAGTTCAAACTATGAAATACTCGAATGTGGCCCAAAAACTAATCAGCTCAAATCGGATCAAATACATAAACTGTATGAATCTTGTCAAAATCCACACAAAGGTTTGTCCTACACAAGGATTACAAAATAGCCACATATAAAATTCGCCCTAAGCCTAATATGATCTAGCTCAAAGGTTCTCAAACTTTTTTAGTGCGACCCCATTTTTATGCCCTATGGTAGGTACTACCAGGTATATTAGTTTTGTCACTCCATTTGTAACACATCGAAATAATCATCGTAGAAAAGTTTTAATGGTATGGTTGTGTCGGGAATTAAAAGTTATATCGGTTTATGCATCCGTCCGCCCGTATACAAGAGAACTCTAAAATGCGTTATCCGATTTGGTTGAAATTTAGAATGTAAGTTACTTACTTCTTAACTGGATTTGGTATTGAATTTAAGCAAAATCGACCAGGAGAGAGGGAAGTTATTAAGCGAAAACCAGGGTGACGAGAAAGCTTTGTCGGTTTTTTATATGGTTTTTCAGGTTTGATGCGAAAATTTGGCAATCAATTTTGTTTAAATTAGTTATGTTGGTTAAATACATAAATAGACGATATCATGTTAAATTTGAGCAAAATCGGTCAAAGGATGGCGAAGAAAGAAATAATCCTAGGAGAAAATAAGTCTGTCCATAAAGTTTTTTTGATGTACTTTAAAAACTAATTCACGGATTTGGATGAAATTTGCAGATTAGATTTATGCTAGTAGGGTCTATGTTACCTGTATGTTAGAGGAAATTTTGGAAAGAAGAAACAAAGTTATGAAGAAAAAACCATGAAATATTGTTAGTTTTAAATGTTTTTCTGTTCCATTTCTACCATAGGACATCAAAAAATTAAGTTACTATATGTTTCATATACAGTTTATTTGCGACCCCAAAAAGAAGTATGTTTCCATGTGGGTTCTGGAATTGTGTTTCCGCTTTGAATGCGTATTTTCTAGAAGTATGTTTATATGTCATGTATAAATTGTAAATAAAGTTTATACACTTAATTCATATAAATAAGAAATGTTATATTTTTAACAATCGATCCGGGGTGTAACAAGTATTAATATCTATTTTTCAAGGAATAGCTATTTTTACACTTTTTTATGTAAGTCTGTAACTTTATCCGTGTAATAAACATACTTAATGTAATTCTTTGCTTTTGAATTTATTTCACAAAGCAAAAATAAAATCGGAAATTTTGCTTACGACCCTAAGAAAAACTTTGGCGACCAATAGTTTGGGAATGGCTGGTCTAGCATTCGGTGCAAGATACAAACTACTTGTAAAATTTTCATAAAAACCTAACCAGCCGTTTAGAGTTTATTAACGATTTAAAGAAACGGACGGACGGACAGACGGACATGGAGCTAATTATTTTTGATGAAACGGGTGTTGCACTTCCTATATTTTCATCTTTCTACCCTTTCTAGAAATATAGTTAGGTTTTCGCACGAATGTAATACTTTACCCTAAAAACATTCGTTTTGTTCGGAAAGTAAAAATTATAAGCTTATATGAAGTAATATGGCTCGTGCGCTAAAGCCTCTTGAGTCGACACTGATAATTGTTATTATACAATTGGTAAAACATTTCCTGAAATTTAATAATTTTAGTTTCTTTCATTAACTTACACATGTGTTTAGAATATAATCGTCAAGAAATTATCTGCATTCTATACCAAAATATCTATGTATATGTATCTATGAAATCTTGAAAACGACTGATTTATTTTTAGGCATTCTGAGGCCATTCGAGTTCAAATTTATTCGGTTGTAGTCTCCAAAAAAAAAAAAAAACGCGTTCGTTATATTTTAATGAAATTTGTGAAAACAAAAGAACTTGTAAATTAATTTTAAATTTGTTATTCTATTTCGAAATGTATTCTTACCAATATTCGCGAACAATTCAAGGCCCAGATCAAAGTCGTAGGACTTATTCATTTCAAAAAGGGTAAACAAAATTAAACAATACTTAAATCATCATTAAAGTAAGAATTTGCAATATTTCATTAGGTCACTGTGTTCGGGACCATCTTGTCTTTCCGGCTTTCGGATTCCGTACGGGCGTTATAATTTCGCGGCTAGATGTTTTCGCGGCGGTTGTAGTGGTTGGGGAGACAACGTTCATCCCGCATTTATCATTTTTAAGGTAAGTTGCAATTTGTGAATACATTTGAGTAAATAATTCTATGTGATGAATCAACTATTTTTCATTAAACATTACAATTTTTTCTACAATTTATGACCGAACCAGATGTCAAAGACTTAGTATTGTGTTGTAATCAGATAAATAAATTAAGATATTTACAAACTGTACATTTGGTCTGTAACTGTAAAGATCCGAACAATTCCTAAATTGATATTCTCAAACTTTGTGTTTATGTAACTGCTCTGTTCCTGTCAAATAGTTTCTATCTTTCCGATTGGGTTTGGGAACTCTTTAAAAAAAGATTAAAAAATTAAAAATACAGTGCATTAGGTACAAGCAGAATTTTTGCTTTAGATTCTGTCCATTGAAATGTAACGAGCAAATTACATACATATCTGCTAATTGTCGTAAACATAATATAATATCTGAACGCTATTTTTTACGTAGAGCGTGATTTTTTGATAATCTTAAAACCAAAAAAGGGGCATTTAAAACTGAAAATGCTGAATTTTACAAAATCTTCGACTGGTAGTCTTCGTTTTAAATTAACTTTTTTACAAAATGATAAAAGTGATTAATAACGAAAAAAGAATTTAATATTATTGCATTCTTCGCAATTGTAGTCTTGATGCAATATTTTCTTTGATTTCTTAAATAATTACGAAATTGAGAAATGTAAATTAAATATGTTTCCAAGCAACTAATTGTACGGCCACATAGGCTCTGCGCTTTCTACGCGAAATGAGAAACATATTAACGCTGTGAGAGGAACGAAAACGGTGAGCGAAAAGTGTCCACATTGGATATCACTCTTGTCGTTGAACACATTTACATTTTCTCTAGTTTGTCAGCTAATTCACAAATATAAATACAAATCTTGTTCGCAATTGAAAAAAAAATCATGGCATTCTTGTTCGAAAGAGGAGAAGAATTGAATTTCAATTCTTCTTCCTATTCTAGAACACCTCCCTAAGGCCTATTTCTCTTAGGAACTTTAGTATCCGCAGTGGGCCAAAAGATTGTATCTCAATTGGGGCGAAGCAGTATGCCTCCATATGTTTCCTCCTCTCACAGAGTAGTGCTTCACAATCGGAGAGAATATGCATTGCAGTCTCTTCGTCTCTTTCGCAGAATCTTCCGGTGCTATCTAGTTCAAGTCCTAGTTTTTAAAGGTGTGCTTTGAGTCTGCAGTGTCCCGTTGGTATTCCTGTCAGAACTCTTATATTCTTCTTATTAATGTTGATAAAGGCTTTAAATCTGTTGGAGTTGTACTCCCCGAGGAAATCTTTGATCTGCCTCAGTCCTGGTCAGGGCCAAATTTCCCATTAGGCAACTTAGGCTGCAGCCTAGGGGCCCGCACCACAGAGAAAAACTGTTTAAAAATTTTAATTTTGAGTAGACTAAAATAACATTCACCACAAAATGATCGCAAGCAACAAATTTTTAAATTAATTATTAATTAATTATAAACATTAGCATATTAATTTATAAAATAATATAACAAAAAAATTTTCATTTAATGAATGATGGAAAGGAAATTTTCAAGTATTTATCGATATTTCTCATTTGAAACATATTCTATTATGATTTTTGACAAATTAGTCCAAAAATGACCCGAATATTCGCCAGATAATAGAAAGTGTAACATTCGTTTCCTTGCGGTAGGGCCCGCACCACAATTTCAGCCTAGGGGTCTACAGATCCTAAATACGGCCCTGATCCTGCTCGTATTTCCCAGTATTTAGTTCTTTCTGCCACCTCTTCCTTCGTTAAAATTTCTCAGATTATGTGTGGTCCCCTTCCACAGAAGGGTTCTGGTCCTATAAAGGGTGTTCTTCGTCTTGCTTGGCCAGTTTGTCGGCTTCTTCGTTGCCCTCGATACCCATATGCCTCGTTGTCCAGTACACGGTAACTTGTTATTTGCGGCTAACTTGTGCAATTTAGTCACACATCCTTCTATCATCTTAGAGCAAATTGTATGCGAGCTAAATGCTTTGATGGCAGCTTGACTATCCACCATTATCGCTATGTCCTTATTGCGGTGGTTAAAGTTGACTTCCGTTCACCTAGGAAAAGCGTGCACCTCTGCTTGGAAGATACTGCTATGTACCCTCATATATTCGGAGTATTTGGTTTTGAGCCCATATGCTTTAACCCCTGTACCTTTGCCTGTCCTCGCGCCATCTGTATACTATTTGATGTCCTGGTTTTCTATCTGGTAGTTGGTGTTTTCTCCTCTCAATTCCTCTTTGCTGTTCAACTCTGAATTGAAGTTCCTTCTGAAGTTGATTCTCCTGCTAATGTCATCCCGTGGGGCTGTCAGCTACGGGTTGTCCTTCGATAAACAGTGCTTAGTTCTTGTTATTGCTCTTATCTCTGCTGTTTTTTTTCCAAATCTGATTAATGTAGCCTTGCAGACCTTTTGTATCTTTATGTGTAGTTGAGGTATTTTTAGAACCACCTCCAACGCAACAGTGGAGTAGTTTCTCATGGCAATGTGGTGTGGTAAGATTATCTTCTTCCGTTTCTACAGCAAAATTGGAGTTATCTTGTCAATATCAATAGTTCCAGGTTGAGATTTATTAACTTCAATATCACTGGACATTGGACATTTCGTCTAACTCCAAAACACTGTGTTTGTAAAGTACTAGAAATGCATTACTCCATGGCCGTTTAACGTATTCAAGTTTCTCCCAAACCTGAGAAACTGTTGCTGCATTTTCTGTTTGATTATGGCTTAGTTCTTTCTTTACATAAGCTTTATAGTCTAACTAAACCACAAAAAAAAAACTAACAAATATTTATATACTTGGATATAAAGTGCGTTATTTTATTTGCATAAATTTAATCAGAAATGTCGTCTTACCCCAATTTGCATCACCGAAATATGCAAAATTTACTAACAATGTGAGTGAGAAAGTTAAATTTAAATTAGTAAAATTAATACGGCATACCTCACACATATTCGCACGCACTGACAAAATATTTCAGGAAAAATTATGTCTTCAATATTTGCCGTACACACTAATTGATTTTTGCATAAGCGAACGTTTATTTCGCTCATATCGCTGGTTTATTTTGCATACCTCGCTGATGTAAATTGGGCATTAGGCAGCTTGAACTTATTTGTATATATGCCAAAGTTTATGGGATTTTGAAATTAGTTAAAATTAATTTGACAAAATAGATAGTGTGAACGCACTTTAAGAAGTAAACAAATATAAATGCTTCCCTTTCAGCTCTATTTATTCGTTAGTAGATTCAGCAACAAATAAGTAAATAAATATTTAATTCAAATTGGTATATGCGCCGTGCAAAAAAATGGGCTGCCTCCTGTGAGGATTGAACTCACGACCCCTGGTTTACAAGACCAGTGCTCTGCCACTGAGCTAAAGAGGCTCGCGGTGTCTGAATTCACAGGGTTCAATACGATACCTAAATAATAAACTACAATTTTTTTTCCAATTCGAATCCAAAATATATAAACAAAGGATGCTAGAACCAAAAATTTCGAAATATTTTTCTAAAATGAAATAAAAATTTGTTAGGAAAAAAATCAACACATAATGCTAAAAACACGCAATAACTTGAATCGTTTTCTTATAAACCTCATAAATGTTTTCGGAATTAATAATGCTATTTCCATATTAGATAATTTCCAATATTGGAAAGATTTAAATCTTAAATGGATTGTCAAAAATAAAAATTTTTTGTGGTCATTTTTGCGTACATTTTTACAGAAATTTAACTGATTTTCTTTTAAAATTAACATGAAAAATTGTTAAATTACATAAAATGCCGGATAAAGATAAACTAGTGGTTTTTCAATTAAAAAAAAAAAAAACTAAAAAATTGTCTTCTCAATGTTATTCCTGATGAAAAATTAAAATTATAAAATTATATTTGTTAATCGCGGTCATTGATGCGTATAAAAGTACTTTCACATTACCACTTTTTTCGCGTAACAAATCACACCACATGTTTTGTATATATGTTCAAATGTTTGCTCAAAAGTGCGACCGGTTTTTCACACAACATTTTGGACAGTTCAATTTCTTCTAGGAAAAAAAAATTTGAAAGTGGAAATTTTTTTTTACGTTTTTACATTATTAATTTGAAGTTTTTATTTAAAAACTAATTTTAAAAATGATTTCTTTGTTCCAATCACTCTCCTTTGCTTTTTTCGTTACTTTTTTTTTTTTTTAATCATAATTGCGACAATCGCGACACTCAATCCACTTATTATTAAAAAATCCTCATCAATATCCATTTTACTACACACTTTTTCCAAATTATATTCAATTTTCACCGATTCTGCCAATTTTTACATAAACACTTTTGTTATATAGCGTGAACGTAAAAAATATGTATTTTGAAAAATTGTTAAAAATGGCGGATAGTTACTAACGAGCTAAATGCAACGAGTCCTCTTAAAAATGTCTGCACTAGTTGGAAAAAAGGCCAATAATTGATGAATACATATATATATATATATATATAAATGTTTGTTTATTTTTGGTTTAGTTCGACTATAAGACTAATGTAAAGAAAGAACTAAGCCATAATAAAAGGGAAAATGCAGCAACACTTTTTCAGATTTGGAAGAAACTTGAATATGTTAAACGGCCATGGAGCAATGCGTTTCTGATACTTCACAAACATAATGTTTTGGCGTTAGACGAAATGTCCAATTTCCAGTCATATTGAAGTTAATGAATATCTGGAACTAATCACACGACTCCATTGGACTTATTTCAAGACATAATTTCAGTAGGGCTGAAAAAAAGTCTAATGGAGACTCGAAAATTTGGACGTTTTTGTCAGTCCGACTGAAATTATGTCTTGAAATAAGTCCAATGGAGTCGTGGGGTAATGATCACGTAGAAATATCAGATTTAGATACTTCAATGTTATCAATTGATGGTGTATTAGAAATAGAACCCACCCCTCCAAAGTGTTCTACATCTGCCAAAAGAAAAAAAGATGAAGTTACTGACTTAATTAACCTTCAATTGAGAAACCAAAAATAGTTTCAAGAAACTATTTCTATGGAGTATAATAAATCGCCTACTTTTGGCAGTTTCGAAATTCGTTCGAAATTTTAGTTCATATGGGAACCTTTATATACATTCCGTCGTAGCTTGGAATGGCTACCAAAATTCCGTTGGAATAATTTTGTCCGACGGAATATAATTCCGTAGGAGTTTGGAATAGGCCAGATTATTAAATTGGTAATATTTATATTCACACAAATTAATAAAAAACTAGTGTTTTTCTTTGCAAAAAGGACATACATTTCTTCTAAAATAACATAATTGTATTCATTTGTAATAATTTTCTAAATAACAAATTAAAAATAACCTTTTGAATTAAAATAAAAATGATTAATAAATAATACACAGTGCATAAAGCTAAGACTATCTCTATTTGTAAGAGATAGTGCCGCAATAGAGACCTACAAATTGCACCAATTTTTGATAAAATATAAATTAAAAAAAAAAAAACAATCTTGCCTCCTGTGAGGATTGAACTCACGACCCCTGGTTTACAAGACCAGTGCTCTGCCACTGAGCTAAAGAGGCGAACGAATCGCTGTTTGAAATTTAATTATTTGTCATCCAAATAAAATTAATTTGACTAAAAGAATTATCATATTTGAAAAGTTCTCAGAAAAACCAGTACAGTAAGCCCCCTATAACACGGTAAATACGTTCCGTGTTATATGAACCCATGTTGTACGAGTCACTTAGATTATACAAATACATGAGCCGTTCACACCTTAACTTAGTTATAATTTTCTTTAATAATTAAGATTAAGACAGTACATGACAATTTTTATGGCCGTTGAATAATAAATGTTTTTTTTCACAAGAAATGTATACAAATTTATCAATATTTTCTAACTTTTCTGGGGTTTCCCCGAAGTATGATAAGGACAATGACGTTTAGTTTTACCAGTCAAAAGTTATATTAATTATTGGAGCTAAAACGTAATAAAATCGCAACATCTGTCTCATTCTTTTACCATGCAATACGAGCCTCTTTTAGCGTGTTATACGAAAACGATCACAATTTTTCCGTCGTGCTATACGAATCTATCTCGTATGAACTCGTGTTATAGGGGGTCTACTATATTTTCCTTTTTCAGTATTTTACCTCAATTAGAGATGACTCAAACCAAAGTGTAATTAATAATAAAGTCGCGAAAGTTCCTATCCTTACCGTACCGCCGTTTTTCAAATTTTGCCTGCTCTTTTTCAAAAAATTTTCTATCCACTGCTGACATAGATAGCATTAAAAATTGTACATACGGGTGAAAGAGAAACATGATGTCATATGATTTTGAAGAACATCCCTAATTTTTTTGTTCGAAAAATTGATCCCATGATGGTGTTGCCATTAATGTATTTTTTTAAACTGATTGTTTAACTTTTTTAAAAAATGATGAAAATCTTTAATAAAATAAATACATTAAAAAACATGACAACTAACTAAAGATTAATAGAATTTGTAAATAGAGGCATAAGAAAAACTACTACTACTAACTATTATTTTTTTTTTACAAAGGCGTAACTGATAAATATGTGTGCGTTCCGGATTTGTCGGCATTTTAAAAAACCTTACTTGACTGTTTTCAAATGTTGAAAAGCAGCCAGGCACAAAACACTTAAATTTATTTTGTTTCGAACATTTAAAATTTTCCATATTTTAAACCGCGTCTAACTCCAACGATTTTTTTTGAAAGAATAACAATTTGCAATATTGGCAACACCACTAATGGGTAATTTTTAAATGTAAACAATGAAACACAGGCAGAAATTAATATACAAATGCACACACACCAGAAAAAAAAAATTTGGCGCATATTTTTTTTCTGGTATGTATGTAAAATTTGTGCCCAAACTTAAGATTCCGGGATCAAATCATAAGATTCCATCTGATTTTTAAGAACATTTCATTCTCTCTCTTGCTGATGGATTTTGCCTATGAAAAATATATGTACTCTTGCGTATTCTTTTCCCCGTCTGCCACGTGCTTTTTCTAGCTACTTCGCTAGCTTTCCTCACTTTATCATAGTTACACTTTGGTGTGGACGAATTGATGAGCTTAAACGCTTCTCAGTCGTGTTACGTGCGCGTGTACTCGTCGGTAATTTTCACAGTTCAGATTAAGTAGGAATGAATGTTGCCTCGATGGTTTTTAATTAAAATCTTTAAATAGAAAATTTTTAACATTTATTATTTTAATGAAAAAAAAAATTGACTCCTTAAAAATTAAGGTGTTTTTAAAATTCTTTAATTTAATTAGTTGTTATCGTACTGAAATATATATGGAAATAGTACAAAAGAGCAATTTTTTCTTCAATTCCAGTCGAAATCGCTAAAAATGTCCACACGGCAGGGATACGAATTTCGGATACTTTATCATTACTCATACTTCAGCGACGATATTATACCAATGTTTTAATTTATCTTCTTTAAAATATATATATAATCAAATATAAGTAGAACCATACAAACATACAAAAAAAAATCATAAAGTAATTTAAAATCGTCCTATAGTCGATTTTGATGCGCTATGGTAGAAATGGGACAGAAAAACTAACAAAACTAACATTATTTCAAGGTTTTTTCTTCATAACTTTGTTTCCCCTTTCCAAAATTTCCTCTAATTTGTAAGTAACCCAGTTCCTGATAGCATAAGTCTAATTTGCAAATTTTATTCAAATCGGTGCATTAGTTAGGAAAGTACATCAAAAAAACTTTATGAACAAGCTTATTTTCTCCTTGTTTCTCCACTATACATGGACCGATTTCACTGAAATTTACTATGGTATCGTCTATTTATGTAGCCAACCCATATAAATGTAAACAAAATTGCTCCATAAATTTTCAAATTATATCCGTGAAACCATAAACAAAAAAACGACAAAACTTTCTGGTCACCCTGGTTTTTCGTTTATAACTTTGCTCCCCTGGATCGATTTTGCTCAAATGCAATACGAAACCAAGTTAAGGAATAGGCAACTCACATTGTAAATTTCATCAAAATCGGATAACGCGTTTTTGAGTTATCTTGTATACGGACGGACGGACGGACATGCATAAATCGATATAATTTTTGATTCCCGACACAACCATACCCTTAAAACATTTCTACGACGATTATTTCGATGTGTTACAAATGGAGTGACAAAACTAATATACCATACACTATGGTAGTAACTACCATAGGGCATAACAAAGATGATGTGATTTCGTTACTCCTTCATCAACGAAATTTTAACAAATGAAAAGTCTGGACATGCAATACCCGACAAGAAATTAAATGAATTTAAAATGACGGCCGCAAACTAAAATTAATGCTTGAAATATGTAGTCGTATGGTAAACTGGTCCCTATTCCGGTGTAAAAAAGTTTTAATAAAGTTTTTTAAGAAATAACGTGTCTGGTATACATTCCCAGACACAATAACAAAATTATTATCATATATCAAATTAATAATTGTCAATATAAATTTTTAAGCGAAGCTAGCTAGCTAAGTCACTAGTAAATAGTAACATAAAACTTAAAAAAAAAATTTTAAAAAAATCTTTGCATAAATAATCAAGTTACGTGACAAGCCCTAATAAAAAATGTTGATAGTTATTGTTGGGTCCGGGAATGTACACCAGACCCAAAATTGTTTTTTTTTTGCTTAATTTAAGGGGAAAACTAGCAATAACTGTCATTATTTCTTGATTTCAGTGATTTTTAAAACTGTTTGAAAATTTTATGATTCCACTTAAAAACCAAGTGCAGTTGAAGAATGGAAATTTTTCTCTAATTAACTCTAGTTTACCCAACCCATGTCTAATCCTTCTATTCTCTGCTCTAAGATTTTTCTATTTTTAAAAATTTATGTGAGATTCATTTTGTAAGCGACTGTAGTCATATGTTGATTTTGCAATGTCAAATTCTGGCCGATGCAATTTGACGTGCAATTTTGAATAATTTTATTCGCGATCGGGCTTCTGCACACCAAATTCTTTACAAAACAATAAATAATCAAGTATTTTTCTTCAAAATTAAATTCAATAAATGTGCAAGTTTAATTACAATTGTTGATTCTGTAAATTATTTGTAGTTAATTCGTGTTCGTCGTTTTAACGCCGGTGCTTTTTTTTGTTTTCCGATTTTCGTTACCGTGAATCACTAATCAAACATAAGTGCACAGAAATTATCAGTTAATTAAAGTGTTTATTAATACAATTTTATCAACGGAATATTGTAAAGGTGGAAAAACCTGATATAATAATAAAAGAATAGGATAAAAGTGTATTTGACATTGGTTTAACATTTTGTAATAAACACTTTGTAAACTTTGTCCAATTAATTTTTTTGTAAGTTAATTTCGATTAAAATGTGTTCTGTTACCTTTGTAACAAAGTATGAGTAATTGCAAAGTAACCCAACTTCCTATACATGCCTAGCGATTTCTCACGTTTTTTGAAAAATTTCCCTAAATAAGTATTGCCACCTTATCTCTATAATTATCATTTCGGCGCGGAAATTTTTTGTCACCAATTTTTCTGACGTCCTTTCGAGCTAGTCAATTGTATGAAAGATTTCGTTAATTTGAAATGAATTTTTTTTGTCTGATTAAATTATTTTTTTACCTTAGTACTCTTTAGCACTAAACTAAATACAAATTTTTTTCTCTTTTAGAAAAATAATAATTTTAATAAAGAACAAAAATTTTTAAGTTTAAAAAAAAAGAAAAACAAAAAATGACAGCTTAATTTTCGAATAGGAAAAACATGTGCTTCGAACTCAATGACGAAATACATGTTTACTTGCACCCAACTGACGCATTTTGGTAGCTTTATGGATGCCATGTATGGTGACTTCGAACGTTAGTTCGAATGGTGACAAATGATCGTTGTAATTGTATTTTTTCGTTAAATTTGAAAGTTTTTGTTAATTGTAATTAAAATTTTTTTTTCATGATTAATTCTCAATTAAATTATATTTTATTTTAGTATTGTCAAATTTTTAGGGAAAATTTTCATTTGCCAATGGAATAGACTGAATAAACAATATCGCTTATTTCCCTCTATCTCATTGAAAAATTTGACAAGCCCATGGTGACAAATATGAAAAAATTATATTTACTTTACTTTTCTTCTAAATTATGAATTAACATAATTTCATATTAGCGCAAAAATTGCAATTATGTATAAGGTGATTCATCGTGAGGTTCAGGAAAACATTTTGAAATGAAACATAAAGCTGAATGTGATGGTGCAAACTTTTTTAAGAACCGAAAGAATAATCGATACCATTTATTTTTTGAAGATTATGTCATTCAAATGTTAGCCGCAGCTACGCTTTTTGTGGTCCATTCTCTAGGTCCAATTTTGAACCACTTGTTCGAGCATTACGGCTGGAATCTGAGCAATATCACGAGTAGTGTTTTCTTCCAAAGCATCCATCTGGCAAAGAACAAAATAATACATCTGCCAAAGAAAATAATCCAGAGGTGCAATATCACACGATCTAGGCGGCCAATTCACGTGAAATCAGTTGCTCACCAAAATGATTTTTCAACATGTTCATTGTTTCACGCACTGTATGACTAGTAGAGCCGTCTTGTTCAAAATAGATATCACCGACATTGCGGGATTGAATTTCAGGTAAATAAATACTCCATTATCATCGTGCCATGGCGGGTGCCATTGACGGTTCACACAATTGTTTTGATGATGTCAAAATTCAACGAATTAAATTACGAATTGCTTGAACATCCAGCGTATTCACCAGATTTGGCTCCTTCTGACTATTATCTGTTTCTCAACCTGAAAAAATTCCTGGCTGCAAAGCATTTTACATCAAATGACGTGCAGCCGTGGATGGATATTTTGCAGACTTGCGACAATTATACTACGTGTAAAAATACTTATGCCGTACGGCAATAAAAGTTTATACTGTATAAAAAAAAGTTTATACTGTATAAAAAACCCCCACCTTCTTTCGAAGGAAACGTGATTCTTTCTAAGCATTGATTTGTAATAGTAAGTAATAGAAAGTCGTGCCGTAAAAAATATTTGCCCCTGATTTTATTAAGAGTCCCGCAACAAATTTAAACATTTTTAACAAAGCCTATAAAAAATTCTTTTTTCAAAATGCAAAACTTGGCCTCACGAGTCGGCTACTTTGGAGTAGGGATTAATCAAGTCTAAGAAAATTTTAAATAATTCACAATAAATGATTTGGAAACTTTTTCCTATTAAATAAACTCATATTTCAAATAATATTTCTTTAATTTGTTTATTCCTGTGATCTGGGAATCCACTATTTGAACAACGATTAAATTAAATACAAGTATGATTCCCTTTAAAATATTCTATTTGGATATTCGAAATATTTACTTGTGTTGAATGAATTATCCATATAAGGCGCCCTACTGTCGTTACAGGATCCTCGATGAATATTGTATAATCTATTGCCAAAAATCATTTTTACCCTTAAATCTGTTTTAGTTTCAAGGGTATGAAAATTTTCAATGTCT
This sequence comes from Xylophagus ater, assembly GCA_963422695.1. Lineage (NCBI taxonomy): Eukaryota > Metazoa > Arthropoda > Insecta > Diptera > Xylophagidae > Xylophagus > Xylophagus ater. Next base: position 26,475,141 of record OY730485.1, on the reverse strand, counting down.
AAAAGTTATTGATTTTGTACAGGTCCAGTTATGCATATGCCTTCATTTTCTTTTTTTATTTGCTTTAGTTTTTTAATGGCAACAATTTGAATGCACTTTGCAATAGAATTCGGGTTTGGGTGGTAGTTTTATAGACCAAACTAATTAATAGTGTTTTCTTTTATTGAAAACAATTCTGTTTTTTAACAGTTTTCAAGATAACACAAAATTTTTTAGGTTGGGAAAAAGTAAAAAGGTAAAAATATGCGTATACAGTCACTTCTCGATTTACTTCGGGGCTCGGTCCTGCAACTTCGGACGTAAGTGTACGGCCAAATAGGCTCTGCGCTTTCTACGCGCGCTTTCGAAGATGAGAGCAACGATAAATATACGACTGTAATTAAATGGAAGTGACCATATAGCCGAGTTCCTTGAAAGCAAGATATGATAGAGAAAAGAGAAGAATTGAAATTCAATTCGAACCAGAACGCCATGATTTTTTTTTTTCAATTGCGAACAAGATTTGTATTTATATTTGTGAATTAGCTGACAAACTAGAGAAAATGTAAATGTGTTCAACGACAAAAGTGATATCCAATGTGGACACTTTTTGCTCACCGTTTTTGTTCCTCTCACAGCGTTAATATTTTTCTCATTTCGCGTAGAAAGCGCAGAGCCTATGTGGCCGTACACTAAGGCGAAATGGTCGTAAGTTGAATTTCATACAAAAATAAAAAAAATAAATATATACATATATATATTTGACGAAAACTAGAAAAAATTTTTTTAAGAAATTTTTTCATCATACTATAAGTGCAAATGGTCGTAAATCGCGAAGTTACTGTACTCGTATTTGCAACATGAAAATTCTGATCTGAAAAATGCAACATTTTTATGGTTCTCCACTTTTTTACTTTACCGACAAAACGAATGTTTTGTGTGCATTCGTGCGAAAACCTAACTTTTTTCTAGAAGGATTAGAAATATGAAAATAAGTGCAAAATCCATTTCATCAAAAATAGTTAGCTCCATGTCCGTCCGTCCGCTTCTTTACAACATTAATAAAATCTAAACGTTGTCATGAAACTTTCGCAGTTTATGTGTGTTGTCTGCTACATGATATTAGTTTTTGGGCGAAATTTATATATGGCAACACTATTTTGTTACCATTTTTTGTCAAAAAACGACAGTTTATGTACTTGACCGTAACTTAGAACTGATTAATTTTTATGGTAGACCAGATTCGAATATGGCACCACTGTCTAAGAACATTTTGTTTCCAAATATAGCCTATATTTGCACTCGCTGTACAGCTAAAACTCCATGTCCAACTTTGATGAAATTTTCACAGTTTATGTATTAAGGTCCATCTCAGATGTGATTAAATTTTCAATGAAATTCACTAATAGCAACACTAATTCACAAAACTGTTTGTAAAAACTCCTGGACCGATTTTAATAAAACATGTGTAGATATCTTTCCAACTTAGAGTATGGAGTACTTGAATTTTCGATGGCGGTAGTAGGGTGGAGAGGAATAGGAAAACGTCAATATTTCAGCCAATAACAAGCGGATTTTCATGAAACTTGTTATGTACATTCTGGATAGGCGAACTATAAAGATATATTATATCTCCACTCGTTGGGGGGGGGGGGGGGGTTGCGTGTGGCCAAAATGAAAATATGACATTAATCTGGGCATGTATATTCCGGATAGCCGGACGAGTTGTTCGACACGAGAGCTGAGCTGGTTTTGAAATGACAGTGCAATAAGGCATTCAATGACTTTGTCGGTGTAAATTCACTGCTATGATTTGATTTGCTCATTTTTTAAAATGAATTCCGACGTTTTTTTTGTCAAAGTAAAAAATTGTAGAATTTTTGGTAACGCTTCATGCTTTTTAACATGCTGGAAGACAAATTCAAACAATAAATAAAATATAAAAAATAATAATAACAGCATTCCTAATAATAATACTACATTCCTAAAAAATCGAGAATATTTCTATTTTTCATTTTCCATTATCGGAAGTTTATGTTCATCTCTCGCAGTGACACAGGGAGTTATATACAAGCCCTGTTTAACCAGCATTATACCTTCTTATAGCTCCTACCGAAAGCATGTTTAAACAACGAATTATATGCCTCTTCTTGAATTTTTCTACACAACCAGAGCTAGCGGAAAACCCCACGTCGATGTCCAGTAACAAATGAAATTAGGCAGCCTTTAACTTTAAGTTATTATTTCTAACGCAATTGGAGTTCATTCGTTCATTTAAAAATTACGTATACAACGTAATTTCAACATTTGGTGCATTTTTTTAATTTTATTGCATTTTTTAGTCATTTTCAATTTTCTTTTTAGAATTTTGAATACCTTTGCAATTTCAGCATGTTTCTGATGTTGTTAATTTTTTTTTCTTCAAATTTTGGATTTTTGACTAACAAGACAGTTATTGAAGAGATGATAAAAGTAATAATTGGCCATGTACGGGACTGGTCCTGAATACTATAAAGTCACTGGTTTAAACAAAAAAAAATGTTATCTTTAAGTTTCCTAAAAATATAGGGTGTTTTTTAAAGTGTGATAGAACTTCCGATAGGGATAGCTGTCAATCCGAGCTGTCATTCTCACAGCTCTTTTTGGTATTTGGGTTCAGCAAATATCCAGGAATAGACTTACGCTTAACGAACAAGAATTATCCAAATTTACTTTGAAAATCGGTCGTCAATTCGCGAGATTTATCGACACAAATTTGTGTTTAGTGATGAGACTAATTTTTGGTTTAATAAGCAATATTGTCGCTTTTGGTGCGAGGTCAATCCATAAGAGACTCTAGAAACTCCATTCTATTCAGAAAAATGAAACCGGTGGCATAATTGTTTCTTATTTATTTTTAAATCAGAGCTCGCATTACGGTCAATCAGATCGTTACCGGACCATGATCAATGAATGTTTGCTCGAAAATATGGATGATATTTATCCTATCGAGATGTGCTTTCAACAGGATGGCGAGCCATACAGCAACACAAACTAGCGATTTATTGAAATCACGATTTTGCGATAATGTGATTTCGAGAAATAGCCGTGTGAATTGGTGATATGAAAAGGTGATGTGATCTGACATCTCTCTTTTCTCATCTCTATTTTCTATGGATTTACGTTTAAGCCACTGGTTTAGGCAACAATTGGCCAACATTGTTTGTGTTATTTGTGACATATGGCCGACATTACTCGATAAAATGACCCAAAAGTGAACATAGTAATACATCAACACATGTTATCTCAACATGGGGTGTTAAGGTGTTTTGTTGATAAAAAAACCTATATAGCAAAATTTCCCTTCAAATAAAATGATTCATACGCGGGATGGAAATTATTTGCCCTGGCGAATACCTAACGTAAACGTGTAACGTAAAAAAAATGCTTCAAAAATTCTACCTCTGCAGGTAGGCACAGGACTTCTTCTGTAATGTAAGATACATTACTGTTCAAAATGAAATCCGACTCATTGGACTTGACTCAAATATATTTTTATGTATTCTACTTTATTTTAATTTTGTTTACAATCATCTATTAAGATTCTTCATTACGTATACTGACTACTTAACAAAAATTAGTAATATAATCGTGTTAGGTCTTTAATACAGAACTTCGGTTAAAGATCATTAATTTATAGTAGATATAAACAAAAAATAATTGTGTGCAAAGTTGATAGAGATACAATTCTATGAACTATTAGTTTGTGAAATTTAATACTGCGATTAAAAATAAACGAAGTGACAAACTATACTTAAATATTTAAAAAAAAATGTCGTTTAATTATTATCCGAGAAATTGGCATGCAAACGGTTACGGATGGCATAATCTTGCCGCATTGGGATATGCCGAACCTCAGAAACAAGGTTCGGCAGGGTCAAATTTACCTTATCCATCAGCGCCATCAAATCTACCTTATCCAACAGCATCAAATCTACCATATCCCACAGGATCAAATCTACCTTATCCGCCGGGTTCAAATCTACCATATCCTAGCAACACAAATTTGCCCTATCCATCTGCAGGAGGTTTATATCCATCAGTTCCATCTCTGCCTGGTAAGAAATGAGTAAATTTTCGAATTATATTCGTGTAATATGCTAATATTTTATTTTAGATGGACCATCACTATCCTATGGATTTAACACTCATATTGTACCTAAAGCACCATCCAGTATATATCCTAAACTTGGACTTGAAGACGATTCTGATATAAGTGCACCTCCAGTTGATGAAGCAAACGCGATATCTGCTCCTCCAGAAATTCCGTGCAATGCTGTTCATGTTCCTCCAGATCAGAATTCATATTGGGTAAATTAACTTGCGTTTAACAAAAACTAAAATTTTTTTCAGCTGTTTTATTTGTTCGTTTCGTGTCAATTATGTCGTAGGATTCGGAGTGCTTTTTTTTAAGATGCCGCATTAAATTTCCTGGGTGATTATTTGTCATAACAATACAGCATTTATTGTACTTACTGCTATTTGTTATTGAATCACAAACAAATTTTTTAAAAAACCGGGTATTTCTTATCTTTGTTGCCTGACATTTTCTTTTAGGAAATACTAAAAAAATTATTATTAAACTCAAAAATATACAGACTTGCTTACATTTGTCATTTAGATATGAATTTTATATCTTTTAATTTTAAGTATATTCTTCCTTTCTTGTGTTTGTTTCTGTTTCTGTTTTTATTTTAATTATGATTTCACTAAATGAAAAACTATGTCGTGTTTGATTACTCGTTAAAAACAAATTTGAAAACTGGCAAATTGTTGAATGTTGATTAACCATCGTTTTTATAAGAAAATGTAGTAGACTTTTTCAGTTTTTTTAAAAGGAAAATGTAAATTATAGGACAATTTTTTCTGTTGAACCGAACCATAAACCAATAGAAAAATTTCGGTTTATGGTTCGGTTCAAGTATTAATTTTAAAACTGGTTTGGTTTTGGTTTGGTTCGACCGAATCATTTAAAAAGAGGTTTGGTTTTGGTTTTGGTTCGGAAAATTTCGATGGTTCAGTGGTTTTGGTTCAGTTCAAAGTGGTTCAAAGAAACCGGTTTGCATCTCTGGTAATTATCATGATATATAAGAAAAATGCGAAAACTGCTGGTATTAAGGATGATACTGTAGCTAGTATTTATTGTTTGCCTCTGCAGGATAAATATTTAAATTCTGGCCAGTAAGATGTTTTATTTTAAACGTTTGTTAAACATAATTGTTGACTATGCACTTTTAATATGATCAGGTACGTTATAGCGATGTTGGCGAACCTATGACCCGCGGTTCAGACACTAACCGACGGAAGCTTTTTAAATTACCCCGCGTCGATTTTTATAAAGTAAAAAGACTTGATTATTAAGCGTATAAATGAGTTACCAATAAGTCGCAATACAATTAAAGGTCGAGTAATAGAATTAGAAAGAAATATTTGTTAGCCAATACATAACGACTTAAATTATGCTTTTACCACACGCGAGAGAAAACATTTTGTGCCCTTGGTGGAAACGCAGCTTAATACACCAGCAAGTTTTTTGTGCGAAGCAAGGTTTAAAAACATTTTCCAATGCAATGCCAGTTGTAATAAAAGTCATCAACTTTACAAACGCAAGACAATTTGCACAATTATTAGAGGAAATGGAGTGCCAGTATTCAAGGATTTTGACATACATGTTCGATGGCTCAGTTGCGGTCAAGTTCTTAATCGGTTTGTCAGTGTATTATAAGAAGTCAAATATTTTCTGTATTTTATTGGGAATTCTATCGGCGCTTACCATACATTTCATAGGTTCTTAATTAGCGCCATATAATATTGGTCGCTAAATTAGCGATCGATAGAAAACATGTATTAAGCCACATCTGCCAGATGGTAGATGGCACAAATTAAAGGTTTGTTTTTCATTAGAATATTTAAAAATAACAGAAAATTGGTTTGAATCTTGAATCATGCCTGCTTTTCGGCAGTTTTTTTTCCATTATTTTATTCCTTTTTGTTTTATTTAGTTAAAACAATACTTTAAATAGCCGTCTCGTGAAATATTATTTGTTTTCATTTCATTATTTGTCTAAAAAGAGAATATTTAATTTTTTTCACCTCAAAAAAATTACCCTAGTTGTGTACGCAACCCAAAAATTAATTCTTATAATTTCAGTGGCTCGAATATTCGAAATTAAGAACTTATATAAGAGAAATCGTTCTTTTGAGAAACTAAATTAGCGCCCGATAGAATTCCCAATAAAATACAGCAATGGATTGTTTAATTGATTTAGTGTCGTTATGCGACATCACTCAGCATTTTAATGAACTGAATAAAAGACTTTATTTATATCAATTTTTTGACGTTGACCTTTATTTTTTGCTCTTCACTTCCATAAGTAAAAGTTGTAAAACAAAAAGGAAACGTAAACTTTTTAAAGGATTTTAAAAGTGAGAACTGAAAAAAGTAGTTTTTAAATGTTCCCCCATAGGTCTAATTTGCAAATTTTATTCAAATCGGTGTATAAGTTCTGAAGTTCTATTTCTTTCTCTACTATCCTTAGACTGATATCACTGAATTTTACCATGCTATCGTCTAGTTATGTCAACTAATAGCAGAGGCAGACATAGGGTATTCATACCTTAGTATCGATACTACAGTATAGCCTTGTACCATGGTATAAAAAGGGGTTGGCACACATCAAACATAGTATTTGTCTGACATTTGAAATTCTGCCATTTCAGCGAGAATATGGGAATTTTTTTTCGCTCCTCTTAAATCCTCTATATGATTCCTACAAAGATCTATAAATTTTGAGGTTTCATCCACCGATAAAATTTTGCGTTTTTTCTTTTCTTTTTCCATTTTTTTAAAATAAAATTTTCAAAAAAAAAGTGTAAACATGTGTCAATTGCTCAGCTTTCCTACAAAATTCCATTCGCTATTTTCCGCTTCAATAAAAAGACGCGACAATCACTAAAGAATAGATTACACTGGCCGAAAAAATTAAGTAAAAAAGGGAATACTACGTACTTTTTCGAATTTAAATACCAGATTTATGCTACGTAGTTGAAATGGTATTCGGCTAGTATTCGACGACACACATATGGTATACGACATGGTATCCTTAAACTATGGTATGAATACCCTATGTGTGCCTCTAGTATAATGTAATTAATTTAAACAAAATTGCTCTATAAATTTTCCAATTAAATCCGAAAAACCATAAGCAAAAAAAAGACAAAATTTTCTGGTCACCCTGGTTTTTGTCTCATAACTTCGCTCCCCCTCGGTCGATTTTGCAATATCAAATCTAGTTAAGGAATATCCAACTCACATTCTAAATTTCAACAAAATTTGATAACGCGTTTTTGAGTTATCTTGTCCACGGACGGACATGCATAAATCGATATAACGTTTGATTCCCTACACAACCATATCATTTAAACAATGACGCCGCCTGGCCTCGATACGCACCAAATAGTCATGTAATGGCGACTCGTGAATCTCTTGGGGATTTTCATCTCCCCATATGCGGCAATTTTGTTTATTAACACACCCAGAGAGGTGGAAATGTGACTCATCAGAGAAGAGGACTTTCTTTAACAAATCAGAATTGTTGTTTCTGTAGAACACTTGAACAATTTTAACGCGTTGAGCGGTATTTATGCGATCCATTTCGTAAATGTGTTGTTGAAAAACTGACGTTTGCCACTTTGAAAACAAGTGCTTACGATTTACAGTGCTGCCAACATAGGAAACTCAAATTGGATTACCCTATACTGTGAAATTAAAAAATATGGCATGGAAACGTAACCTGCTTATAACCGCCGTAACGTCATCAGCGTCCATAGAGATCACACAATACACCCAATATATTTTTTGTTTTTAGTTTCGCCATACCTTATGAATTTTAATTGTTACACCTTGGAAATATAAAAATGTGCAATCCTTCGGGTAGAAATGGTAAAGTTCTATTGTGAATTCACTCCAATCAGCTGTTTTATGTTTATTTTGAGAAAAGGAGTTTTTGGAATTGATTCTATTAAATAAACCAAGCAGGCAAAGGAAAAATTGTATTTTCGTATAAATTAAAATTTTTAAATAGAAAATATATTGTGTTATTTTGAAAAAAAAAAAATGAGTGAAACCAGCGCAATTTCTAATCAATCAGAGGCTGACAGATCAGAACAAGTACCGAGCGCTAAAGATTTTTTGGAAAAATTTCTTGATTTGAAATTAATTATAAGTCAAGATTTACCAGCGTGTGATGCAAAATGGACCTTATTTGTATCCGCTGCTCTAAGCTATCGTTATGATTCTCAACTGGAGCTATATCCTCCACAATACGTTACCAACAACAATCAATGTAATATCGATAAATTGATTAATACTATTAATCAAACACCACCTTTACGAATTTTATTAAAATACATCATCGAAGGAAATTATGATCAAATTGTTGTTGAAGTTATCGAATTACTACATTGGGTACTATTTTTAGATAAAGATCCTTATCTTAGAAGTGTACCGAACGAAAAGTTTGATGAAATTCTACAGAAGGTTTCGCAAGTTCAGAAAGTCATAAGACCGACACACATTTTTGAAGTACGCCAACCAAGTTATTCAAAACATGAAGAAGTTTTTGAAAACCAACGCAAAAGATTCAAAACGAATTTTGCATTTCATGGCAGTAAATTGGATAGTTTCTATTCCATCCTTAATTATGGCCTCCAACAGCACATGTGCAAAGATGGTCTATTTGGTGAAGGCATTTACTTATCGTCCGAGTTATCTGTGAGCTTAAATTTTAGCCCAAACAGAGCTGCTTGGGGTGCTTCAGCAGTCGGATCAATTTTATCATGCGTTGCTATTTGTGAGTACATTGAAAATCCGAAACATTTAAATTGTCATGTTGAAACTGATAAAAAAAGTAATGTACCAAAAGCCTATTATGTAATTACAAATAATGAAATTGTTCGTATTCGATATTTATTATTCTTTGGAAGTCCATTAAATTGTTCGACTACACGTAGTGTGGCTTTAGCCTGGTTTAATAAAAATAAATATTTCTTAACAATATGCCTTTATACAGCATTTTTGGCCACAATCGGAATTGCAAATAGTGGTCATGGTTCGTATTTAAGATATATCATAACGAACAAAACCACCGACCTAATGAATGGAATTCAGAAAATGTTTAATAATGATGATTAAAATTTTGTTGGTGAAATAATATTCTATACATTCTGAACATATATTCAATTTTGTTATTTTGTAGTTTTTGAATTAAAATTATATTATATTACATATTACATAAAATTAAATAAATTTGTATGTTTTCTGTGAGACTTATTTGTTGTATTGAAGGAGAAGAGGGAAATAATAAAACAGATTTATATTAAATTAGAGTTATTTTCTGTATTAGCTAAAATGTATTTTCTTGTTTTTGTATACAATTTGTAATAAAATTATGTGTAATTAAAATGTTATATTTCAAAAAGATCTTCTCGCGCCCCTTCAAAAATCGATTGGCGACCCACAATTTGGGAAACGCTGCTCTAGAGTAACAATAGTTTAAAAAAAAAAAAAAAAACGTGTTTGTGGAACCGATTTCAAATAAATGAAGTAAAAGTTTATTTGTACATAATTTGTAACATATTGAGAGGCTCTATTGAAATTTTCTAGACGTCACGTTATTCAAGTAAATTTATTTGCTTAAAACTGTCAAAACTGAAAGAAGAAATTTTATCTTGTGTTCTGTCAAAGAAATTGTTTGTTTTTCCAGAATTGTTATTTGTTTGTCAAGTTAATGTTATAAAATATCTTTTTGTAAATCGAGAAAGTCGGAACGGAAATCCTTGGTGCTGGTGTGTATTTTTGTACTAATTAAAATAGTTTTAAATAGAATTTTGTTGGGTCACGCGTTGAAATAATGATGTCATGATTATTTGTTTTAAAAAAAAAATAGCTTCTTGATGTTAATAATTACAATTCTTAGTAAACGGAAATGAATTCTAAATTTTATTGAGTGAGGTGGAAAACATTTTTTGGATGAATTACAAATGAAAATTAAAGAAATCGATTACCTTACGATTTTATACGAACACTCAATAATAAATGTTTTTTCTTGCTTTTGTTTACAAAAATAATATTTGTTTCATTGGAAAGTAAAAAAAAAAACAATCAAATGTCACATAGGAGCAATTTTCGTCTATTTTGATGCTTTCTTGAAAAGCCTTTTAGTTCGTAGCAAATTTCTTTGCAAACATAAAAATACCTTGAAATTTCAAAATCTTGATATAAACTTGATATAAAATTTTGCTCCAAGAATTTTGAATGATTTATTTTTAGATTAAATAATATAAATGTTATGGTTCTATGCTTTCAAGTGAAATAAATTAGTAATTCATTTTTTATTTGGTAAAGTTCATTGAAAAAGTTAAGTAAAACTGAGGAAAAGCTTACCTACCAACCAGCGCCGTAACTAGCTTTTTTAGGGCCCTGTGCAAAAATTTTTTAAGGGCCCCTATATTTTTTGGGAAAAAGTAATTATAGTTCAAATAGATATATAAAAAATTTATTGTACTGAGAATACATATGTTATTTTAAAATCTCGAATGGAAATTTTTGTAAAAAATTTGTGTTTTAAAATCTCGAATAAAATTTTTGTAAAACAAATTTGTAAAGAAAATTCAATTAACAATTTCGTTTTAGGGCCCCCTTGATCTTTGGGCCCTGTGCGGGTGCACCTGTTGCACCTGCCTAGTTACGGCGCTGCTACCAACCTTCGGCAACAAAAAAATTAATTTCTTACGCTAGTTGTACAAGCAGCACGTAAATGTGCTCTTATATCAGTCAATAAGTGTGAGTTTTAGACAGGGTTCTAATAAGTCCTCGTTTCCTAGGACATGTCCTCGCGGATTTTTGATTTACGTTCTCTTTTTCGAATAATTTGAAAAATCCTTATATTGATGAGGTATAAAATGTACATTTTTTAAAAGTAAGGCCTAAGTAAGGCCTAAGTTAGGCCTAAGTTATGCGACGATCATTGTAATGAAGGAAATAATTTTAGAATGGAAAATTAACCTATTACAAAGATTTCTTTAAAAACAAATAATGCAAAACATGGGAAATAGTTTAGTAAATAGATTTTAAATAAAAAATCTTAGGATTATCACGTAATTTGTTTTTTATAATTATTTTTATAATTTGAATGACGAAACATGTTTTAATCGATCAGCTGTTTTGTGGATTGCGTTTCAATTTCATTTGATTCCACTGGAGATATTCGAACCTCAAACTTCAGCGTCCCATTAAGAAAATTATAATATATAAAACAAAATGGAATTTGTGACTCATAGGTAAAAAAAGGAAAGCGAAGAAATAATCTAATTGGATTTGATGAAAAAAACCATTACACGACTTAGCTATGAACGAAAATCTGACTAAAAGTTTCTCTGACATTCGTAAAAGAGGTATAACCATCTTTCATTGAAAATCAAAGAAAAACGTTTGGTTTTCACTAGTTCCACAATTTCCTTCATTACAATGATCGTCGTATAACTTAGGCCTAACTGGAACAATTTAATAAATACATTAACATGACGTGTATTGTCTCTATGGGGTTATTTCTATTTGGCAATACTGGTGCGAATTAAATTCAGAACTACTGAAAATTAATTGCACAGTACGTGTTTATTTATTTTGGCGCATAACGTAAATGTTGAAACTGGTTTGTTCACTTATAGCTAGTCAATGGACTAAAAAACGAAATAAATTGAAAGTTGAGACAGTTAACGGCATTCTGCAAACAATCTATAATCTAAATATGTACTGTAAAACATTCTACAATTCTTTAATAAACAATCCCAGTCTGTTATCAAAAATTGGTAAAAAAGATAAATATTAAATGTGGCATTATTAAATGCGATTTTGATTTAAATCAAGTTAAGTTTTAAGTTTATGTACAATGTACCACTAAATTTTTTTTCTACCATATATGTACATAAAATAATAATAAAAATTGGTCCTCTTTTTGAAAAACCAATAATGTAAAGTCTAACACAGGGTCTACATTAGCTTTTATTTCTGGTATACCAGCTGGCTTACCAGAAATAAAATACTACCAGTTTGTTGTACGTGGGCTATTACTGGGATACCAGTTCAGTATCTGACATGCCGTTGGATATAGAACAGAAAATAAAAATAGCCAAAATATTGGCTTTAAAGTGTCGAATTCAATTCTGTGGCAATATCTTCCCCATGCCTTTTTTTTTTTAAATCAATCCTTCTATATTTTTCTTCTTTTTCTCGAAACATATTTATCATTTTGATAATTTCACTCCGCAAAAATTTAGTTTCCGCCATTTTATTAAATGCAAATGTCAAAAATTGGTATACCAGCGCTGTCTACGAAAATGGCATACCAGAATTGTTATACCAGAAAAATTGGTATACCAGAGTGGTCTACACTAGCTTTTTAGCAACAAATTTTGCTGGTATACCAGAAATAAAAGCTAATGTAGACCCTGTGTTAGGTAATTTATTACCCAGAAAATGTGTATTGGTGATTCATTCCAAGGAGAATATTTATAGTGGAATTATGCCCAAATATAAACGCTAGGAGAATTTATGAGAAATTTCAGAGAGTTTTATATAGCGAATAAATTTCAGATATAAACGTAGCCATAGAGTAAATAATATATGTACATATGAAATACATGTATAATATATACTATACTTATAGTTTTAACCACTTAGAGATCACAAAAATCTTTGACTATTCTTTTCTATATACTATTCATTCTATGACGTAGCCAAACATAACAATGAAAATGCCAGAATAAAGCTTGTGTAATTATTTTATTATTTAAACAATTTTTTTTCTTTTACAGTATTTGGAAACAATAAGATTGTTTTTGACTACGAATTTGCATAAATTTTGTTTAACAATGCCATAATTTATTTTGATAGCTTATTTATTTTAAATTGAACGCACAGGAATCAAAAAATTTGTACTATTTGCTTCAAGCAAATAATACGTTTCTGTACATGAGTGAAAGAATATATAGATTACGCTTTCCCATATTGCAAATTGGATTTTTCTGTGCACCTATGTCACGCGAGACATGAAATACATCGTTTGTATGAAAAGTCACGATTATTTATTTGATGACACGTGATGTCATAATAGTATGAAAATATATACCTTTTCAGTTTCAAAATGAGAATAGTAAACTTCAATATGAGAATAGTAAACTTCAATATGAGAATAGTAAACTTCAATATGAGAATAGTAAAAAAAGAGCTGTCAAGAAAGTTGTCAAGTATTCTTAACAGCAGAAACGAATTATCCGTCAAAGAACAGAGAGTAAGAGCCTTAGAAAGTCTTATGGAAGAAGGTATGCAGACAATTACACTAAAATGTGCCAATTGCATCGCAAGCATTCAAAGAAAATTCATTGCAGCTCTTAACTTAAAAAATATGCTATACTATATTAATAAATTTAATTTAAAATATTTTGTATTCATATTAATTGTTTTAAATTAAATTAAAATAAAAGATCTCATATTGAAGTTTACTATTCTCATTTTGAAACTGAAAAGGTATAGATTTAAAATGGCCGACATGCGCAATCTTTATATTCTTTAATCGTATTTTAACGTGAGCAATGCTGGAGATACCAGCTAGTTGTTCATATATTTCTAAATGCGCAGGATTGTCCAACCCTTGGTACGAATTTCTTGTTTTTCATAAAACACATAACGTTAACATTTTATGAATATATTCATTTCAATCCATAATTTAGTTCTTGCAATGATATATGGAACATAATATCATTCAAATGATCTCCACGGGCAGCTCACGATTCGCTTACATTTCTCGATAACTTTTTCACACATTTCGGGGTCAATCTCGGCCACAGCGTTACGGAGATTGTCCTTAAGCACATCATGAGTTTACTGGTTGCTGCCAAATATGCAACCTTTCGCATAAGCTTACAAAAAGAAGTCTTATTATGTCAAATCACACGATCTTGGTGACCAATTCAAGTCGCCAAATCTTGAAATTAAACGGCCACCGAAGTACGTCCTGATGACGCCTCCAGTCCAAAAATTGATCCAAACAGTAACTATCGTAGCATGTAACGGCTTCTCTTGGATCACTTTCACTTGTGGGTTTTACTCGCTCCAAATACGGCAATTTTCCTTATTAACATACCCGTTGAGGTGAAAATGTGCCTCATTACTCAAGATTATTTTAATTGAAAAATCGTCATACGTTGTTTGGTTTCTTAAGACCAAATCGCGGAATCTGCTGGATGACCCTGTTAATATTGGGTATCGCAAAAAGTTCGCGGCGTTTTTTCACCAACATTCAAACACATTTTTATTACATTTTAAATTAATTCTTTTAAACCAAATACAGTAATACCCCGCACTTACGTACACTTTGGGACCGGAGCGTGTACGTAAAACAAAAAAGTACGTAAAGCGAATCTACTACTTTTATTGATGAATAATATGTTTGAAACAAACTAAAACAATAAATATATAAATAAAATAAATAAATATACATACAAAAACACGTTGTTACAAGTGTACATTCATAATTTGTTATTCTAGTATATAATTTTTTTTTCTATAAATTGCAAAAGCAGAAAAAATGTAAGTAAAAAAATGTACTTGTACGTAAGTGTGAATCATTGTACGTATAATGGGCAAATGGGGACAAAAATGAGATGTACGTAAGTGCGAGTGTACGTAAAACGAGTGTACGTAACACGGGGTATTACTGTATGTGACGTTTTGATCGATAATCTTTAGCCATTTTTCTGGTAAAACCATTACGCCATCACTGTAGAATTTCTGGGATTTCTGGGCGAAAAACTGAATCAAGTGATTTTCGCAGGCTTTTTTTGAAATCACTTTTGCACCATTAAAGGAATTCTGCAGAGACCGAAACAAATGGTAGTCAGATGGTGCAAGGTCCGGACTATACGGTGGATGCATCAAAACTTCCCAGCCAAGCTCTCTCAATTCTTGCCTAGTCATTAAAGATGTGTGTAGTCATGATGGTAGGTGACGCCTTTCCTATTGATCGATGGTGGCCGCTTTACCTCACTTGCATGCGTTAATCGCATTAGTTGTTGACAGTAGAGAGTGGAATCAATCCTTTGGCCAGGTTGGAGCAGTTCATGATGCACGATTCCCTTCCAATCCCACCAAACACAAAGCATTTGCTTACGTGGGTTAGTCCTGGCTTTGCCACCGTTTGTGCAGCTTCATTCTTCTTGGACCACGATATTTTTCGCACATTATAATCGTATGTGATTCACTTTTCATTACCTGTTATCAATCTTTTCAAAAATCGATCGATTTCGTTTCGTTTCAGTAGCGATTCGCAGATGGAAATTCAGTTCGATAAATTTTTCACTGTTAATTCATGTGGAACCCTAATATCGAGCTTCTTTTTGGATCCAGCCTTACGCAAATGGCTCAAAACTGTTTTTTGGTCATTCTTTAGGTCCTCAGCAATGTCCTAAGATGAGATCTGTCGGTCTTCTTCAATTTTTTGGAGAACTTCATCGACTTTTTCAATGATTGGGCCACCAGAGCGCGGCGCATCTTTAACATCGAAATTTCCAGAGCGGAAACGAGCTAACCATTTACTTGCTGCTTATTTTGATAGAGCATGTTCTCCATAAACACTACAAAATTTTTCAAAAACCTGCGAAGCTCTATCGCCTTGGTCGAAGTGATATTGTAAAATACAACGAATTTTTCAGAATTTTTGCTCATTTTCAAAACCCAACTACCGCCATTACTTCTGACTGATTTTCACAATTTTTTTTTTTTAAATATTCTATGAAATGTTGCCTTTCAATCGCGCTATAATATAACATGATAGGGTTAGAACTACTAAAGTTATGCGGCTCTAAAGCCATCTATTGCAAAAAACACCTCAAACTTTTTGCGATACCCAATGTATATGCGACAATTATCGAATTGTTCGGATAATTAAAGCAGGGACAACCGAATTATGCAATTATTAGGTATGTCACTTTAATTTAAAATAAAGAAAATAGAAATATTTCAAACCATTTGCATTTTATTCCAAAATAACATCCTAAAGTCCGTTTTGTATAACCCTATAAAATGAAACATAAAAGACATATTCACGCCATTGTTGAATAACTAATGTTTGGAAAATTCAATGCCATTATTAATAATGATTTTGTAATAACTTAATTCGTTAATTGCCATTACTGTGTATTGGAATTTTAATAAAAAATGTTGTATTATTAACTTCGAATAAAGAAAATTAGGAATTCAGACTAGATTATAAGTGCTGTTGGTTTGCGGACGTTGTGCATAAAATAATTTCTGCCCCGTAAAAACGGTGTTTTTCTTCCAAATTATGGTGTACATAACTGTAATCCCAAAAACTAACAATAAAGATTTCCAACGATTCAACTGATTCTTTTTGTACAGTGATATCCCGACACAATATAGATTCTTCTCTTTCTTTCACATTAAACCTCTTTTCATCCATTCTTCTTTAAGTTCACCTACAACAACAATACGCTGCTTATTTGGCTTGGCCATATAGGTATACTAATCTATGGTTATATGACACAATGTATAATGTCCTTTTAGTTCTTATTATATGGTCTTACGATATATAGTATAATAAAGTTTTTACAGTCGCTGCATTTTAGTTTCAATTTTAATTGGACTTTGTATTGTACATTCCCGCAAAAAAAATATCCGGAATTGTTCATTTAAAAATCCCGCGTAAAAAGTACGAAAAAATTTATTTTGCAGTTAAGTTGGTACAAATGTACCCAATTGTAACGCAAAAATTTGGCGTAATCTATCAACCAGTTTATTCTGTCAATAGTTGGTTTTGTCTCCGATTTTTCTTAAAACCAAAACTCAACAAATGTCATCGATCAAGCTCTGTTTTCGCCAGATATGGCTCCCGGTGACTTTTTCTTATTCCGCCAGTTAAAATTACCACTTCGTGGAACACATTTTGAGTCCATTGAAGCCATAAAACAAAATTTGCAGAAGGTGATGGAGGCTATACCGGAAAAGGCTTATAAGAAGTTTTTAGACGACTGGATTAATCGTTAGCATATGTGTATCGCATCAACTGGGACTATTTTCCAGGAGACAAAATAAATTTCGATGATTAATATAACATATTGTTTCTTATTGACAAATTCCGGATACTTTTTTTGAGGGAATGTATTGCAAATTTATTTAGATTTTTTTTTCTTGGTCATTCTTTTATATCTTTTTATATCTTGTTCTGATTGGAAGATGTAAAATTTTATAACAGTCATATTTAGGCTGTGTTGATATGAAAACATTTTTTCTTGAAGAAGAAAATTGTACATCTTTTCCAACCTTATAGTACTTTAGTGGGGAAAGTAAAAATAAATCGATGAAATCATTCAACGTTTTTAACATTAATTTGTTAACAAAAAGAATTGGGCGTATTTTATTTAGTGGAACATCATAACTGATCCATATGAATAATGGAACTTTGCCAGAATCTGTTATTATTCAGCATTGAAGACATTTCGATTTTTATAACGATGGTTTGAATCAACATTACTTAAGAAAGAATTGAGAATTATCTTCATCTTAACTTTCAAGAATTTAATTTAGATAATGATTTGCGATTTATAATTGCTGCATTAAAATAATTAGTTTACATTTGTGTGTGTTTAAACAAAAATAAATTAGGTATTATATATGAAACGATAATCATGACATTCATTCGTATTTTTTTTAATTAATTTATTAATTTAAATTAAAATTTATTATGTTAGGAGCGTTGATAGCTTCTTTTAACCGCCAAATATGGATGGATTTAAAAGTTTCCTACAACAAACCGGCCAAGAATTTTTAAATGCGGCCGGTGATGCTTTGGCGGGTGCCGCCAATGAAGTCGTGGGAAGCGTGATCAATGAAATTTTCATCAAAAAAGAAGCAGAACATAAACGTTTACTGCCGAGTATTAAACACATGAGAGTTGTAAGTATTTGTTTCATCTTTTCTACTACACGCTCTATAATAAAATACACGAGGCCTATTTTCAAAATCAATCGAGTTTACTTGTATACATCGATTCATATCTTTCCTATTCGTGCCAATTTTGAATGAACGAACGAATGTTTCGTATTCTCGTGCCTGAAGCTCTGTTAAAATAGACAGCAATCAAACCATAGTATAAGAAGATAAGTAGACTGCATTTGTAACACGTAACTGATGTAATGTCACTATCTCTATTTATGAAGAAATGTTACGATTTTACTATGGAAATGTTGTAACAAGAGATTTAGGAACAAATTAAAGTAATTTCATAAATAAAACCCCAATCGATTTAATTTATTGATTATTGATCTCCCTCGTATATCTAAAGAATTTTTCAATAATTTTAGAATCTCTTGTAATATTTTGAGATTGAAATAGAAAGACTAATGCATATGAAAGGTTGTTAATATAGTAATTTATCGTCATAAATATTTTTCTTAAAGTTCTTCATAATCTATCATATCCATAATAAAATTAACCCTTTGCGGAATTACATTTCTATTCACCAGGTAGAATTCCGCCTCAAAGGAGGCAAAAAGTTATTTCGTTATCTACACTCCAGAGCACTTGAGTAGCCGCATTTAAATTTTTAACGTCATTAATGGCATAATGGTGCAAATTCTTAGAAACTTTTTCCGTAATATTCGTTGCCCATTATTCTGTTCTACCCGATGGCCCAAATGTGGGAATGACTCATGCTTAAGTGGAAATTCCCATTTTTGTCTTTTTCGGCTATTTGCACCGGAGCACTTGATTAACATCATCAGTTTACTTCAAGCTTGCAAGGGGAACGGTGATCTTCTAAAAAAATTTATCGTTAAAAAACAAGTGTGTTATTTGTCTGCTTTACCTTAGTGAAGTTTTTGTTCTACCTGGACAGAAATGGGGCGTGGTAAATCACTAACCGAAACAGAAGTTGTCAAAATTATTTCATTGAAGGCAAAAAATTATTCCAATGGCGATATTGCCAGGCGAATTGTTCGAGATCCTTGGAATATAAATAATCTTATCAAAAACAATCAAAATTACGAAAAAATCGAAAAGGACACACATCCAAAGCAACTATCAAACGAGAACATAGGGCCATTTTATGGGATGCATCGAATTCTGTGGAAACTGCTCGTAAAATTAAGGAGAAAGTGGGGAGCGAGTGTCCGTATAGTTCTCAGGATGATCAAGCAGTATCCATTGCTAATCAAGTGCTCCGGTACAAATAGCCGAAAAAGACGAAAATGGAAATTTCCTTTTTAATGCGGCTAATCAAGTGATCCGGAGTGTATATAACGTCATTAGGCATGTGTTCAATTTGGCCATACTTTGTTGTTACTGTTGCGACGTACGCTATATAAAACGTTACTTTTTTACTTCTTGCTTTACATGAATTGCAATAATTAACGACTTCAGTGAATGTAGCACAGGCATAGAGATTTCGCAGTTTTGTTTTGCTTAGATTTTATTGGCGATAACTTCGTTAGCAGCAGTGCGGACGAATTTGTGTTCGGTATTTACGACGCTAGTATTCTCGAATAGAAAAGTTCGAGGAGGAAAAAGAGAAACTCGATTTTACAGCGATACTAGCCTGATATTCACATCTTCGAGAAATTTCACAATCTGAAAAAATACAATGCAAAATTAAAACAAAAGATAACTTTTAGGATTAGAAAATTAAATGAAAAGGTTATGGCATCATCGAAAGTAGAAAAAATGATGTATGCAATAATTACAGTTCATAATGTTACTTTTTAAAGAACAAATTCTTTGTCCACAGCACGATTTATTTTTTTGTACTTTTTCACTAATTTTTATGAAAGAATTAAATAAACTAAATTTAATAAAAACTAAATTAAATTTTTATATAATTATTAATTACTTTTGCATTTGCCTCAGACAAAGCAAAAAATTCTTCAAAAATAATTTTTCTTGAGTTGCTGTTTATCACGCTAGAAAATGTTTCCTCTTCAAACATTTTGAAAATAATGAAATATGTACTGAAGTTGGAAAGCTGCCCACACACTATACAATAAGTTGGCCGATTATTGAAAAGAATTATCAAATTATCGGCAAACCGCCCCACACATTAGCCGATTGTTGGATACAACTTCGCTGTTTAAGTACCTTTAACTGTTTTATTTTTTTTAAAAAATAATTATACATTTATAACATGATTATAACACTTAAATTTCATGTTGGAACCATTATTATTTAATAGCTACTACCACAACCATTATAACAGATTATTGTTTGCATAATCAGCGGTCGGGAACCTTTTTCAACCTAACATAAGAGCCATGACTATAAAAAATCTAAAAGGAAATATTGTGGAGCCACAATAAAAATAGCAAGTAGCAGCATTCTACTTCCTCGAATATGTGATTGGATGATTCTATCTCAGAAGTTGAAGCAATCACAAAATTACCTTTATTTTAGTATTAAATAATGTCACAAGTCCATTGGATATATAGGATCAATCATAATAAATACCTTGTCTGGCTGTAACGGCGCATAAAAAACTATACATGCAAAAATCGAAAACGCATTTACACTACATTATCAGCTACAAATTCGTCAAATAATTTCCAGTTGGAAACGTACTCTAAAAGGCTCTAAATCGTTTGTAATGTGCAATGTCTGCCTGCATGTTTGCAAAATAGCGGCTGTATTATTGAAACAATTTGAACCAAAATAGGTATAATAAATTTTTAACTTCTATACAAAAGTACTATAAATAAATTACTAGAATCATGATCCAAAAAAAAAAAAAATTTCAAGGAATATTTATGAAATCTTGCATCAGGATTCTGGTTATTGGGATCCATTACCCAACAGTATAAAAAGGACGAAAAGAATAAAAGAGGACATCGAGTTAAAAACTTGGTTTCAAAGTAATTTTCAAACAAAAATTGTATTAATGTTAACTTGATAGGGACTGTATGAAGGGAATTATAAGAAAGGACGAAAAGGGTAAAAGAATAAATCAAATTCAAAACTTTGTTTTGAAGCAATTATCAGAAAATTCAGGATATTATGTAAAAGATTAAGCAACATTATATAAAGGGACGAAAAGGACTGGCACATTCACATTTTATAGTTGTAGTAAAATTATTTGGATAGATGTATAGAAGTTTTAATAGTGGTTCTGCACTACAGCTTGTTTTTCATCTATTTCCACTCTATAGAAGGTGAGATCGATCGTCCTAAAACTTAGCTACTAAACATAAATTTTGTTTTTGTGTTTTTAAATTAGAGGTTACTGAACCGTTATTTATGAATCAATTTTAATAAAATTTGATATAAGGTATTTTTTCAATTAAAAGGCAATTATGACCGAAAATCAATTAAATCCAATTACAACTTCAAGAAGTTAAACAAATTTTTTGTGTTTTTTTTTTGTATAAAATGAGATGTTTTCAAAATTTCATTTACATTTGCAATAATTCATAAATTTGTTATTCGATTTTAATGATTTTTGGCGAGTTGGTTGGTTTAATGCATGAATAGATGTCTCTTGTTTCTGGCCAGGATCTGAGGAAGGATACTGGTCCTGAAGAAGAAGATAATTTTTTGCCGAAATTACTCGACAGTAACTTTAGGTGCTCGCATAGAAATATGAAATCTTAGGACAACATTTTTAAAAAAAAATAGGAAAAATGAAACTAGAAAGCTACAATACCAATAAACACATTTCAAACTAAAGTTACAAAACACTTAAGCGAGTAGTGGTTCAGGTCGAAACAAAAAAACTTGAACTAAATGTAGGCCCTTGAACGGTATTTTTTTTAGGTCTAACGACAACATTATTTTGATTTAAAATAATCCCAAATACGTCCACAAGAGAATATCTATATTTACTGAGACACCCTATATATATTTCAATTTAATTTAATAAAGATATTGAAATCAAGTATGTCTTTGAATAAAGTATTTTGTTAACTCAGCGTTACAAAGCATAGCTAAAATAGCATACAAATTGTTTCACTATAGAATAACTCCTGGTAAATATTCTCTTTGATGCGGTATTATAAATTTTAAACAAAAAATGTCTTCAACAAAAATATATGATATTGAATACGAGCGTGGCTAAGCGTAAAACACAAAATAAAAAATTTTTAATAGAATCTTAGCTTTTTGCTAAATTTTTTTGTATTTCGCATCATAAAAAATTATTATTAAATTAAGTTGTAAAAAAATTAATGACAATAATAGAAAACTTTGTTGACATGCTACTCAACGTGTTAAATTTTAATTATCATAGCGTTGGCAACAAGTATTCTCTCTCATCTTGAAATTGAAGTACATTTATATAAATTATATACAGTCATGCAAAAGTATTCGAGTCTATATAACAAAAGACTAAGAGATTCTTAATCTCTGGAGGATAGGTTGGGTCTCAGGGCGTCATGCTACTTTCTTCTTTTGAAGTAAGTCTTAAAATAAGAACTTTTATAGTATAAGTATTTCATTAAAATCAGATAACGCGTTTTTGAGTTATCTTCAACACGGACGAATGGACGTACAGATTGATCCTGCGTTGAAATCGTTTTTTTTATGCGTTACAAATGCATAGATAAAACCAATATATACCATCTGGTAGTATCTACCACAAAAGTAATTAAAAAATAATTATAAAATTTAGTACCCAAAACTTAGATGAACTTTGAAAAAAAGCTTTCAGTCAAAAAATCTATGAAAAAAACAAGAAGTAACTGAGTATACATTTAAATACAATACTGATGAAAAATCTATGTCATGCGTGGAATAATCCTTTTGATAATATATTTGTAAGTATTATCTATTTCAAACTCCAAATATTTCCCAAGAAACTCTGTTCCACTTTTTGCCTCTTTGTGCTCTATAACTACTATTTGGTCTGATAAGACGTGCGGAGACACAGACCGAGGGTCATATATTTAAAATCCCCATCATTTTTAAGAAGTACAATCTTTTCTGAGATAGCTCTCAAAATTTGAGCCAGTTCTATTTCTTACAAGCGAAGCTACATGCGTATAGGGTGATGAACTTTGAATTCAAAAAATAACACAAAAAGTTAACTTTTATTCAAAAATTTCTTATTAATTGATTTTGTCATATGAGTTTTAAATATTTCACATGAAAATTTGCATATTAAAAAGCTTGCAGCAAGATAGATACTATATGTATCACATTCGTTAACAATTCATCGAAAGTTAACGTGTGGTCATTTCAAAACAAAATTTGGATATGCTTAACCGTAATCTAATCTAAAGGATGTTTGCGTCGATTTATAACTGTTGATGAAAAATGGATCCATTACTAGACTCCAAAGTCTAGACAACAGTCTGCACAGTAATGAAAACCTTCCAAAACGACTAAAGACGCAACAATCAGCTGGAAAGATTTTGGCCACTATTTGAGATTCGCATGAAATAATCTGAATGAACTTTTTTGGTAAAGGAAAACAGGACCATATTACTGTTCCCGCATGTACTTATCAGTATTTATTCACTTATGTAATATTTGTGTTTCTCATAACTGCATGGAGACATTAAAGTTCCGTGACTGTTGCTATAAAAATGAAAAAAATATTTTTCAGGAGTGGAATCGCGTATTGATTTGACCAACCCTTTGGTGTTGCCTAAGATGGGATTGAAAATATTTCACATTGCAATCGTACAAAATTCATTCGATTAGTATTGAGTAGTCGAGTGTTTATTATCATATTTTGTATTTTTTTAATGCGGAGAACCTAAGTATAAATAATTTAGCAACTATTTATATAAATTTTTATAATGTTTGTACATACCTTTAACAAAAAAAGAAAATAAAATAAAAGAAAATATAATTTTTTTTATATGAAGAAAGCAATTGGACCTTCTATTTGGATTCATGCGTGAAAATCCCGACCTTATGTTTTGAAAACATTGAATTGAAAATAACCTCTAATAGATTATGAGAGAATTTCAAACAAATTAATGCCCTACTAAAGGCGTGAAAATTATTATTAACAAAATAAAAAAAACAATATTCATCGCCGATTTTAAAGCTAAAAATACTTGAAGATATTTTGTTTCTTTACTAAGGTCAATTTATTATTAAATATTAATTGAAAAATTTCTCAAAACAATTACATTATACAATATTAAAACACCAAAATTACAAATAATTACACACGCGTAATATGATCGTATCATACGTTCATATTACGCAATGTCATTTGAAATTGAATCGTGAATCCAGTGGAATCAGAATACGCGATTTGATTCCATGTTTCCCGTTTTGTTTATTCTCTCGTTCTAATTCAATGCAATTTTTAACAACGATTTTATAGTGATTCAAATGCTTGTTCAACCTTATTTTGTGGTATTGCTTCCAAAGAACGTGTAAAGTTACGCCTGGTAGATACTTAAGAATTTGCTTGTATTTATTTTATTTTAACTAAATTTATTTTAAATATGAACGAAAAAATTGAGTTTTTTTCAAATGAAATTTTTTTTCTTCTCGAGATCCAGATCGTTTTTTTAAAAATTGACCCAGACCCAGACCCGACTGCATAAAAACACAGGTTTTCTTTATACCACTTAAAAATAAAATTATTTACAGAAATGTATGAATTAATTGTTTTGTGTATAGACAAACAAAAAGACACTGCCAATGGATACACTGGAAGAATGTTTTATTTCAGTTAAATTAGTCTAAATACATTAGTTCCTTGAGATATCCTGTTTCGTCCTTTCAAAATGTTTATATACTTATCTGATTCTCAACTTCAGCTTATAACAGTTGCCATTGCTAAGTTAAATTATATAAAAAAAGATCAAATATTTGGTCCTTTATTATCCTTTTTGGATGTAGTATCATTTTCAAATCCCGAGATTTTGCTAGATTTCGCCAAATCTACATCCAAATCCACTAGATTTCCCGTACAAATAGAGGATTTCAAAATCTCGAGATTTCAACGAGATTTTGTTGAAATCTTCAAAATCTTGTAAAATGTTTGTGTCAACCCTGCAAACTTATTCCGCGCTATTCAGCAAGTATCAAAATTTGGCAAATGGTCGACCCTTTTCAATAATTTGAATTGCGCGCCTTTTTCCCGTGTTTGAATTTGTTTTTTTTTTTTTGTAATATTTTAACAAACATGAATTTTGTCTCCTTTGACACAAAAATATATATAAATTTTTTCAATATGCTCTAAAAGAATTATTTTTTGGAATATTTCCATTCGAAATTCATTTTTTTTTTCTAGTTTTCAAAATTGTAAACGTCAAATGAAATCTCGCAGGGAGATGGAAACACTTTGAAATCTCTTTGTCGAAATCTCGAGATTTCAGGGAGATGGAAACATGGTATAATTAAAAAAAAAAAAAAAACACCATTCGTTGGAATATGTATAGAAATAAATAAAATTATCGAATTTATATACTTATTCATAAGTTTAGCAGTTAACCCTCTACGAAAAAATGATATATTTGTGCATTATCATAGTTTACTTTAAAATATTTGTTTAAGTTGTTGAAGTGACAAAGCAATACTTCAGGGTTGTTTAAATAAAAGAATGAGTTAAGCTTTAATAATGGTTTTTCCAGTATTCCATTGGAACAAATACCAGTTGGGAATGGCGTTTCGTCCTTGTATACATATAGCAACATAATTATTTTATTGGGGAGCACCCTCAAAATTGCTAGTCAGCTTGAAAAGCTTCATTTTGTGCTCTCTAATTTTTTCCTATTCTAAAAGTCGTTTTTGCGATGGATACTAAACTTTTCTATCTGTTTTATTTTATCTCAGTTCGATTAAAGTTTCCTTAGTAACTCGTTAGCCAAAAAAGAAGTGCTCTTCTGGAAGCCTATATTTAAAATAAATAAAAATACAAAAATGTGATAAAAATTAAATATTTTCTTCAAATACCAAATTATCTTTTTTCTATTTTATATATTTTTTGTATAAAATAGTTAAGTTAAAAATGTTAAATTTTGAAGAATATTAAATCAATAGAAAACGGTGACAAAATGTGTACTGTAACTGAAGTGCCTGTTTTTAAGAAAGTCTTTAAAAATGATACGAGTTTTACCTTAAAAATTTTGCCAAAAAATAAATTATATCCGGTTGAAGAGAAACTTCCGATCGAATATATTTGCCAATGTAAAAGAATTACTAAAAATAATTTAGAAAATTTACACCGGAATACTTTATTCACGTCTGTTAATCATCTCGATTTAAGTACAGAAGATTTCCCTTTAATTGATGATCCAAAAAGTATTGAAAAATTTACTAATAATGGTATTAATAAAAATAAAATAATTTTAAAAATTGTGGAATCAAAGGATTGGAAAAGAGAGAAAACTTTCGATGGACAACCAATTTATCGTGTAATTTGAACAGGTTTCTTTTTACATCCGATTGAAGGCGCCAATACGAGAGATACATTATTTTCTTTTTTACTCGTGGCAGTTTTTATTTCCAATGAATTATCATTGGAAATGAAAACTGCCACATGCTCAAAAGAAAGTATGGTATTTAATTTGCTTGTATTGCGAAGTTAAAAATTACAAGTTAAAAAGGAGACTTATAAACTTCTTGTATTGGCGCTTGCAATTTATTATATTTAGTACTTATAGTCTGTTTGAAGGAAGTCTATACGATTATAAGAAAATATAGAGATTGTCTCATTTAGGAAGTCAAATTAGACAGTTTTTATACCCTATGGTAGATGCTTACATAGGATATATTAAATTTGTGACTACAGTTGTAACGCATAGAAATAATCATCGAAGAATGGTTTCAAAGCACTAGATGTGTAGAAACAAATAATTGTTAATTTCTTCAGACATCCTATTCTATAATGAACACGTAGGAACCAATAATTTTAAATTATTCTAGCTACAAATATTTTTTATAATTCATTGAAAATTCGATGGATCAAATTTTCATACAAATGTGTTATTTTTCAATTTTAAGATATGGAAAAGTGAAGTATGAAAATTGAGAAAAGAAAATTATTTTATGAACAAAATTTCATTTTTTTATTTTATCTTAAGCCTAATTTTTGTCACCAAAGCATAAAATCTTAATTGTGTGAATGAAATAGTTTAATTTAAATTTACATGCGACAGAAGTAATACATGGTATATCTTAGACATGGAGTCCCGCTAAGTTTTATGGTTAACTTCTGTGGTGTTGTTTTCAACTTTATATTATAATATTGGGTCAAGGCAAAATTTCGTGGCGTTTTTTCCAATAGATGTCTTTTAAAAAGAGATGAGATGAGTCAAAAATTCTGAAAATATTCTCTATATTTTACAATATCATTTCGATCAAGACGATATAGCTTCGCAGGCTTGTGAAAACATTTGTAGTGTTTATGGTGAAGATGCTCTATCAAAATCAGCAGCAAGTAAATGGTTTGCTTGTTTCCGCTCTGGAAATTTCGATGTTAAAGATGCACCGCGCTCTGGTAGACCAATCATTGTAAAAGTTGATGAAATTCTCCAAAAAATTGAGGAAGACCGGCACATTTCATCTTATGACATTGTTGAGGAACTAATTATTGATTAAAAAACAGTTTTGAACCATTTGCGTAAGGCTGGATACAAAAAGAAGCTCGATATTTGGGTTCCACATGAATTAACAATGAAAAATTGAATGAATCCATCTGCTGCTGAAACGAAACGAAATCGAGCAATTTTTGAAAAGGTTGATAACGAGTGATGAAAACTGAGTGACATACGACAATAATGTGTGAAATAAATCGTGGCCCAAGAAGAATGAAGCTGCACAAACGGTGGCAAAGCCAGGACTTACGCCACGTAAGGTAATTCTTTGTGTTTGGTGGGATTGGGAAGGAATCGTGCATCATGAACTGTTCCAACCTGGTCAGACGATTGATTCCACTCTCTACTGTCAAAACTAATGTGATTAAGGCACGCAATTGAGGTAAAGCAGCCGATCAATAGCAAAGGTGTCGTCTACCATCACGGCAATGCCAGACCACACGCATCTTTAATGACTGGGCAAAAATTGAGAAAGCTTGGCTGGGAAGTTTTGATGCATCCACCGTATAGTCCTCTGTCCGACTACCATTTGTTTCGGTCTCTACAGAATTCTTTTAATGGTATAAAGCTGACTTTAAAAGTGGCCTGTAAAAATCACTTGGTTCAGTTTTTCGCCCAGAAATCACAGAAATTCTACAGTATTCTACATAATGGTTTTACCAGAAAAATGGCAAAAGATTATCGATTAAAACTGCACATATTTGATTTAATAAAACTTCAAACTTCTGGTCTTCATCAAACAATTCTTCCAGATACGTTTTCACACTGTTGTCGGAGGTAAAAGTTTTACCAGACAAAAATTATTTTAGGGAAAAAAATACAAAAAATGGAAAATACTTTAATAAATAGATTTCAGATAGCTAGAATCATCAAAAGCCGTGACCGCGAGTAAAGATTTTACTCATCATAAAATGAAAAATCCCACCGGTTAGCAAGCATCTGACAATACTAACCTACCACATTCTTTTTGTATAGTAAAAATGTACCCGGGTCAAAAAATTTTATATGTTTTAAAATAAATACAAATTTTTAATATTTTGGGATATAAATAACCCAAATTTTTTTTATACGTTTTCGAAAAGTTTTACTGTAATTATTACTAATTATCGTAGAAAAACAATTATATTTACTAAAGTTAAATTGATATCTAAATATGATCCTACATTACGGGAACACATGAAACTCATTAATGACAAACAACCTGCACACCATTATCTAAGCCACGATATTCAAAATGAATTGATCATATTGATGTCAAAAACAATTACCGATGAAGTGATTCTTAGGAGGCAAAATATTATTCTATTTTGATCGACTGCACTAGAGACTATAGTCGAGTTGAACAAATGTCAGTTATCTTAAGATTTTGTAATACATAGAAAACTATTGGATTTCTTGCTGTCGCTGAGACGACTGGAGAATATCTAACTGATGCAATACTGAAATAGCTAGAAAAATTAGATATTCAAAACTGTTGTGACGAAGGATACGACAATGGTGCAAATATAGTAGGCATAAATAGTAGAGTTAAAACTCGAATATTAAATATTAATGCAAGGGGATTTTTTACACCTTGCGGGTGTCATAGTTTGAAACTGCTGTTGGTAGACGTAGCTTATTCTTCTGCGGCAGCAAAAACATTTTTTGGTTTTATTCAGAAAATTTATTTGCTACTAGCTGTACCCGGCCATGCGTTGCTGTGGCTCAGTCTGGTTAAATGGAAAAAAGAAAGCGCACGTTTCTAATATGTTTAATTTCACAATGTTTGTGGGTATACAATATTTTTTGTTGTTCCATTCTCTATGCAGACTGTGCCGACTCTATTGTACTCAACATATAATTGTCCATGTGATAAGTAATCCGTGTCTAGATATAAACCGCACAATTCTAAAGATTGGCCCTGAGTTTTGTTTATGGTGATTGCAAACACCAATCGAATTGGGAATTGCAATCCCTTAAATCGAAATGGCATTTACGTTGGAATCATATGAAAGCGAGGAATGAGGACATATTCACCTTTGAAAGCTCTGCGGTGACAGATCGAGTGAATTGACAAATTCGGGTAGATAATTAACCGGTTCATCTGCTTCCACAACAGTGTCGACTGACTTGTATGTGACTACCTCGCTTTGAATGTTAGACTGAATAATATTATTAAGTTCGTAGACATCTTTGTTCTTGGCCGCAAGAATATCTCATTTACTCACCCACTGGTCATCCTTGTAATTGGTGTGGATATTGGGAAATACATTTTCAAACAATTCTTCTTTTGACGTCACTAAATTGCGTTATGAGGCAATGAAATTCGTCCTGAAGTTAGATCAACCGGCACACGCATATTTGTAGTTGATATATACGTATTTACGTGTGGTCACATAGTAGAGTATTTTAGACAAACTTGTATTTCATCCCCTGATGTCGATCGAGGAATTACAGTTAATGTTTGAATCTCCTGCAAACAATATTAATGCGTTCCCAAATTGTCTGATGTTTCCACGCAAATCATGCCATGATCGATCAAGAGCCTCGAGCGATTTTTTGTGCGCCATTGTGTATTCATCCCAAATAATAGGTTTTCATTTCTAAAATACTTTTCCCATGCCGGATGCTTTGGAAATGTTGCACGTGGGAGTTTCAATGAATTACATGTTCAATGGTAAATTCAAAGGGGAATGTGTAGTTCTTCCATCTGGTAGCAATGTCGCAGCTATTCCGGATTACGCGAGAGCTAAGGCTATGTAATTTTGTGATCGAATTGCAGCCAGAATCAATCTAATTAGCAATGTTTTACCAGTTCCTCCTTGGGCTTCTAAGAAAAAGATTTTTCCAACCGCGTTATTGACAGTTTGCATTATTTGATCGTAAATGCCTTTTTGCTCAAAGGTTAGCACCCGTAATGTAATTTTGTTCACGACGCATTTCTACATCGAACGAAGCAGCAGTAGATCGATTCGGTGATGGCATTCCCAATTGATTTCTCAGCACAAATCTTCAATCATTATCAACACTTCGTTGTAGATTTCTGCTGTGAAATCCATGTTCATATTTGAATTTTCCTTGCATATTCGACGGAAAATATCTTCAACCATGTGGGTTTTAAATTTCACCTATAACTCTGTTGCAGATGAAGGCGAGTAGGTGGTCAATATGATGCAATCAATGCACAAATTTGATTTGGATGTGACGTTTTGCACGCGTCATTAATGCATACATACCAGTGTCGGTCGTTCTGCAATAAATTCAGAGCTTGACATGTACTCCGGAAAGTGGCATGTGTATCACAATTCTCAATTGGAGGAAATACGTTGGACCGGCCACATTTATCAACAGCGTGCGAAGAAAGAAGCATTCATCTTAATTGGGATGCACGGTCTAGAGTTTGCCTATCGTAGTTTCATATGCTAGGGGTTGCTAATTTACCGCCATCTTCTGCTGATCTTCTTCTGTATAAAGGATATCCATCGTTTCCTGTAACAGTGTTGGATACTATCATGCATGGTGACTTTGGATTCAGTGTACCGCAAGGTATCATATTTTTCGTCACAACCTTATACAAATCCTTATCGACATCGGCATCGGGTATTTCAGCGCATATTACATCGTCGATTTCGTTTGAAGTGATTTTGTTATAGAGCCAGATTAGTATATGTACGTGTGGGAATCCTCTCTTTTGCCATTCCACTGAGTACATGCAGGAGCGCACAGACCCAAACACTTAATATTTTATCATGAAATCCATCAGCGATTTCAGCTTCTGTCTGAAAACAGGTGCTCTGATGTCATGCCTATCCACCGGCCATTGCCCAGGAAGTAAGAGCTGTTGTATTGTAAATCATCCCAAGCTGGAAATTTCATCTAGGATTTTGTTAAATTCAGTATTTTCATTTTTAAATGCCTTTTTTGGTTTTAGGGTATCCAAAAAATGAGGCTCTACATATTAAAAGTCTTTCGGCTTTGTGTTTTCAAAATTTTACGCCAATTAGTAGATATGTTAGATTATAATTTTATAATTTAATTTTGTATGTTTTAAACAAACTTGATTTTTGACATAAACCATTTTTTAAAATATCTTTTTTAGCTCGTATTATAATTTTCGGGGGGGAAAAAAATTTCCTTTCACACGTAAGTTTGATATATTTTGTATTAAAATGGGCGAATTTTCATTATTGCTGCATTTGATTATAATTAATCAAACAGAAATGATGTTAATTTATAATTTAGTAAAAATTTTTTTTTTTGAGTCAAGTTTGAATCAAAAATCCTAGCACAAAATCCCACTTTCTTTTTATTTAAATTAAAACGAAAACTACCAGTGAAAGTCATTTTTTGCTCAAAATGGGGACAATTCTTAAAATTCGCCGATGTTTTTGAAAATTCAGCATTTTCAGTTTTAATTTTTTTTTTTTTTGTTTTAAGGTTTCCATAAAATACGTATGAAATGGCTTTCGGCTATGGGTTTACAAAATGTTACGGCAATTAGTACAGATATATGGTAATTTGCTGGTTACATTTCAATAAAGAGGATCTAAAGCGAATAATTTAATTTGGTACGCTTAAGAAAAACTTGTTTTTTGGAATAAATAACGCAAACATTTTTCGCAATTCTGATGTTCCAGAAAACATGAGCATTAAGTCCATTTACAGTGTTGTCCCTCCGAATTGATATTTTTAACGCCGCCACTACGCCCATATGTATTTTCTATAATCTAAGCTTACTATATTATTTTGTATTATACTTTATTGATGTGTGCGCGTGTGACTAAGAGTAATCACGATATACTATAGTGTATACATGGATATCGTCGATGGAAATCAATGAATTTCTAGGTGCTTGTGGCTTTGTGTTAGTGAGTTATTTTATTAAATCAATTATTACCTGGCTCAGGTGTGACATATGTTTAAAAAAGTACATAAAAATCTGCTTGTAGTCGAAGGTAAAATTCAGTAAAAATTTGAAGCGAATCGGTCAAAAATTTTCGGAGATTATCGATTTTGTACAAACGTACAGATACGATTTTATTTGTATAGATGGATTTTCAAGATCCAGAAAACGCTGGGAATTAAAGGCAAATTAAGGCTTACAGAATGGCAGCAAGTAATTTTTTCCGACGAGAAAAAATTGAATATGGATGGTCCGGATGGTTTTCGACATTATTTCCAGGATTTGAGAAAATCCAAGTTTTATTTTGTCCCGTCGTCACACATCTGTTGGTTCCGTCATGGTATGGGCTGCGATTGCATTTCATGAAGCAATCAACTTGGTCGTTTTGGAAGGAAGACAAACGTCGGCGGATTACATCGGCCTTCTGGAAAAGGAATGGAAAGACCTTTTTTGACAAAATGTTCGAGCATCAACCATTCGTTTTCCAGCAAGACAACGCATCCATCCCTACAACGAAACGTGTTCATCAAACGTAGTTTTCGGACAACAATATGAATGTTTTGAACTGACCGCCTCTGTCACCGGATTTAAATTTAATAGAAAATGTTTGGAGATGGCTATCGCGTAAAATTTATGCGGAAGGAAGGCAGTATGACATCAAATTAAAACTTATTGAAGCCATTGAAGCTGCGTTTGAAGAAATTTCAAAAAATTATCGTCATTCATTGTACAACTCTTTACAAAATAGAATTTTTGATATAATACGTAATAATGGCGACAGTAAATATTAGTAAAAAATAAATGATTAAAATCTGGAAACTATATCCTTTATCCTTTATCCTTTCACACGTAAGTTTGATATATTTTGTAATAAAATGGGCGAATTTTCCTTATTGCTGTACAAAAAAAAGTTTTTATAGGCTTTATTCAATTATAATTAATCAAACAGAAATGATGTTAATTCATAATTTAGTAAAAAATTTGTTTTTTTGAATCAAGTTTGAATCAGAAATCCTAGCACAAAATCCCACTTTCTTTTTGTTTAAATTAAAAGGAAAACTACCAGTGAAAGTCATTTTTTGCTCAAAATGGGGACAATTCTTAAAATTCGCCGATGTTTTTGAAAATTCAGCATTTTCAGTTGTAAATTTTTTGTTTTTGTTTTAATGTTTCCATAAAATACGTATGAAATGGCTTTCGGCTATGGGTTTACAAAATGTTACGGCAATTAGTACAGATATATGGTAATTTGCTGGTTACATTTCAATAAAGAGGATCTAAAGCGAATAATTTAATTTGGTACGCTTAAGAGAAACTTGTTTTTTGGAATAAATAACGCAAACATTTTTCGCAATTCTGATGTTCCAGAAAACATGAGCATTAAGCCCATTTACAGTGTTGCCCCTCCGAATTGAAATTTTTAACGCCGCCACTACGCCCATCTGTATTTTCTATAATCTAAGCTTACTATATTATTTTGTATTATACTTTATTGATGTATGCGCGTGTGACTAAGAGTAATCACGATATACTATAGTGTATACATGGATATTGTCGATGGAAATCAATGAATTTCTAGGTGCTTGTGGCTTTGTGTTAGTAAGTTATTTTATTAAATCAATTTTTACCTGGCTCAGGTGTGACGTATGTTTAAAAAAAAGTACATAAAAACCTGCTCGTAGTCGAAAGTAAAATTCAGTAAAAATTTCAAGCCAATCGGTCAAGAATTTTCGGAGATTATCGATTTTGTACAAACGTACAGATATGATTTTATTTATAAAGATTTTCAAGATCCAGGAAACGCTGGGAATTAAAGGCAAACTAAGGCTTACTATAAAGCTTTTATCAGGCACAAGGTGGGAAAGTAGAATCGAGGCAGTGAAGGCCGTATTATTACAATTTGATGATGTTCTTGAATGCATAGAAAGCTTAAAAAATTACACGGAAGAATCACACACTCAGTGATTGTGATTCGGTTTCGAATGAAATGTTCAGCTTAGAATTTATTATGTCATTATACAGGGGTCCCACTTGCAGAATCTGCAGATGCTATCTCTTTCAAGTCCTAGTTTTTTAAGGTGTGTTTTGAGTCTGCAGTGTTCTGTTAGGATTCCTGTCAGCACTCTTATATTCTTCTTATTAGTACTGATAAAGGCTTTGAATCTCTGGGGGTTGTATTCCCCAAGGAGATCCTTGGCCTGCCTTAGTCCTGGTTGTGTTTCCCAATGTCTGGTTCTTTCTGCCGCCTTTTCTTTCATTAAAATTTCTCGGATTATATATGGTCCGATTCCACAGAAAGGTTCTGGACCTATTAAGAGTGTTCCTGCCCCTCGTTTCGCCTGTTTGTCGGCTTCTTCATTGCCCTCGATACCCACATGCCCTGGTATCCAGTACAGGGTAACTTTGTTGTTTGTGCCTAATTCATTTAATTTGGGCACACATTCTTCTACCATCTTGGAGCATATTGTGTGCGACCTTAGTGCTCTGATGGCCGCCTGACTATCTACCATTATCGGTATGTTCTTATTGCGATAGTTTCTTTTAAGATTGACTTAAGTACACCTTGCAATAGTGTGCACTCCTGCTTGGAAGATAATGGTATGTATGAATATTTGGTTTTGGGCCCATATACTCCGATCCCTGTACCTTCGGCTGTCCTGGAACCATCTGTATACCATTTGATGGCGTGGTTTTCTATGTGGTAGTAGGTGTTTTCCCCTCGCCATTCCTATTTGCTGCTTAACTCTGAAGTGAAGTTCCTTCTGAAGTTGAGTCTTCTGCCAACGTCATCTCGTGGGGCTAACAGCCATTGGCTGTCCTTCGCTAAGGAGCTAAGATGTTTAGTACCTATCATTGATCCTGTCTCTGCTGTTTCTTTTCTAAGTCTGATTAATGTAGCCTTGGGAACCTTTTGTATCTTTAGGTGTAGTGGAGTTAGTTCCAGAAGCACCTC
The DNA here is from genome assembly GCA_963422695.1 of Xylophagus ater. Taxonomy (NCBI): domain Eukaryota; kingdom Metazoa; phylum Arthropoda; class Insecta; order Diptera; family Xylophagidae; genus Xylophagus; species Xylophagus ater. Next base: position 26,439,673 of record OY730485.1, on the reverse strand, counting down.
TAATGCTGCAGTGAGGCAGGTTCTCATGGCACCCGTAATGCATACGCATGCCAATCTTTGTACCTTCCCCAGCTACTTTTTCACCGTGGTGAGCTGTGTTCTACCAGCCCAAGAAATTGTCCCATAGGTGATGATAGGTCTTATCATCATGGTACACATCCATCTCAGTGTGTCTGGTCTACATCCCCAGCTCTTTCCTGAAATACGTTTGCATACCATTATGGCCCTTGTCGCCTTGCTTGCCACGTTGTCTAAGTGTTTGTTCGACAGGAGCTTACTGTCAATGGTGAGTCCCAGGTATTTTACCTCTTGTTTCACATCTATTAATGGCCCATTTAACCAGATAGGATGCATATGTTCTAATTTTCTCCTATTGGTGAATGGTACCACTGTGGTTTTTCCTAGGTTGAGCCTGAGTCCCACAGACAAGCACCACTCATGGGTGATTCTTAAACCCCTTTGTAGTATATCACAGAGGGTTTCCTCAAATTTGCCTCTTACTATGAGGACAATGTCGTCCGCATACCCTTGGCATTTTATGACCTTGCTGCTTAGTATTTCTAAGAGTTCGTCTACAACAAGGCTCCACATAAGAGGTGATAATACTCCTCCCTGTGGGCAGGCCCTCGTTGTTTTGATCGTGATGGTGTTACTTCCCACCACCGTCTCCGCACTCCTAGTTCTAAGCATCTCGCACATCCACTTTGGTGTTGTGCGATCTACCTCTCTTCTTTCTAATACCTTTCTTACCGCCTGTTGTCGAAAGCACCTTCGATGTCTAAGAAGGCGCATAGAGCTATTTCTTTATAGTCTAGTTCTTCTTCAATGTTACTTTACAGTTCATATAGAGCGGTTTCTGTCGATCTCTCTTTAGAACCGCATTTCTTATGTTGTTTTCTACTAACTTCTCCATTGTTTTCAGTAAGAAGGATGTTAAGCTAATAGGTCAGAGGGCTTTAGGCTGCGTGTGGTCAGTTTTACCCACCTTTGGTATAAATACCGCCCTGGCCCTTCTCCATGCTCTCGGTATATACACGAGTGCTAGGCTGCTTCTAAATATTCTTATTAGGTGCGGTAAGATGCCCTTTTTCCCTTTTTGCAACAAAGCTGGGATAATCTTGTCAACCCCGGCTGATTTATATGGTTGGAAACTCTCAATAGCCCAGCTTATTCTCTGCTCAGAGAAGATGATTGAGACCTGCTTCCAGTCAGCCGAGGTTGGTCTTGTGATGTTCTCACTTTTATCTTGTTCCGTCATTGGATGGCTACCAGGAAAGTGAGTTTCTAAAAGGAGAAGAGTTCTCTCCTCTTCACTTTTGGTATAACTGCCATCCGGTCTTATCAGCGTACACTGCATATCGGTACTGTTCTTAGCCAGTGCTTTATGCAGTCTCACCGCGGTCGGTGTGTTCGATATGCTTTCACAGAATGCCCTAAAGCTATTCCGTTTCGCTTCTCTTATTTCGAGGTTATAGTTGGTGAGCTCCCTTTTATAAACCTCCTACTGACCTGTTCTTTTGGCCTTATTAAATTTAATAGAAAATGTTTGGGGATGGCTATCGCGTAAAATTTATGCGGAAGAAAGGCAGTATGACACCAAATTAAAACTTATTGAAGCCATTGAAGCTGCGTTTGAAGAAATTCCAACCAACTCTTTACAAAATAAAATTTTTGATGTAATTCGTAATAATGGCGGCAGCAGTAAATATTAGTAAAAAATAAATGATTAAAATCTGGAAACTATATCCTTTATCCTTTATCCTTTCACACGTAAGTTTGATATATTTTGTATTAAAATGGGCGAATTTTTATTATTGCTGTACAAAAAAAAGTTTTTATAGGCTTTATTCAATTATAATTAATCAAACAGAAATGATGTTAATTCATAATTTAGTAAAAAATTTGTTTTTTTGAATCAAGTTTGAATCAGAAATCCTAGCACAAAATCCCACTTTCTTTTTATTTAAATTAAAAGGAAAACTACCAGTGAAAGTCATTTTTTGCTCAAAATGGGGACAATTCTTAAAATTCGCCGATGTTTTTGAAAATTCAGCATTTTCAGTTTTAAATTTTTTTTTTTGTTTTAATGTTTCCATAAAATACGTATGAAATGGCTTTCGGCTATGGGTTTACAAAATGTTACGGCAATTAGTACAGATATATGGTAATTTGCTCGTTACATTTCAATAAAGAGGATCTAAAGCGAATAATTTAATTTGGTACGCTTAAGAGAAACTTGTTTTTTTGGAATAAATAACGCAAATATTTTTCGCAATTCTGATGTTCCAGAAAACATGAGCATTAAGCCCATTTACAGTGTTGCCCCTCCGAATTGATATTTTTAACGCCGCCACTACGCCGATATGTATTTTCTATAATCTAAGCTTACGATATTATTTTGTATTATACTTTATTGATGTATGCGCGTGTGACTAAGAGTAATCACGACATACTATACTATAATGTATACATGGATATTGTCGATGGAAATCAATGAATTTCTAGGTGCTTGTGGCTTTGTGTTAGTAAGTTATTTTATTAAATCAATTTTTACCTGGCTCAGGTGTGACGTATGTTTAAAAAAAAGTACATAAAAACCTGCTCGTAGTCGAAAGTAAAATTCAGTAAAAATTTCAAGCCAATCGGTCAAGAATTTTCGGAGATTATCGATTTTGTACAAACGTACAGATACGATTTTATTTATAAAGATTTTCAAGATCCAGGAAACGCTAGGAATTAAAGGCAAACTAAGGCTTACTATAAAGCTTTTATCAGACACAAGGTGGGAAAGTAGAATCGAGGCAGTGAAGGCCGTATTATTACAATTTGATGATGTTCTTGAATGCATAGAAAGCTTAAAAAATTACACGGAAGGATCAGACACACTCAGTGATTGTGATTCGGTTTTGAATGAAATGTTCAGCTTAGAATTTATTATGTCATTATACAGGGGTCCCACTCGCAGAATCTGCAGATGCTATCTCTTTCAAGTCCTAGTTTTTTAAGGTGTGCTTTGAGTCTGCAGTGTTCTGTTAAGATTCCTGTCAGTACTCTTATATTCTTCTTATTAGTACTGATAAAGGCTTTGAATCTCTGGGGGTTGTATTCCCCAAGGAGATCCTTGGCCTGCCTTAGTCCTGGTTGTATTTCCCAATGTCTGGTTCTTTCTGCCGCCTTTTCTTTCATTAAAATTTCTCGGATTACATATGGTCCGATTCCACAGAAGGGTTCTGGACCTATTAAGAGTGTTCCTGCCCCTTGTTTCACCAGTTTGTCGGCTTCTTCGTTGCCCTCGACACCCACATGCCCTTGTATCCAGTACAGGGTAACTTTGTTGTTTGTGCCTAATTCATTTAATTTGGCCACACATTCTTCTACCATCTTGGAGCATATTGTGTGCGACCTTAGTGCTCTGATGGCCGCCTGACTATCTACCATTATCGGTATGTTCTTATTGCGATAGTTTCTTTTAAGATTGACTTAAGTACACCTTGCAATAGTGTGCACTCCTGCTTGGAAGATAATGGTATGTATGAATATTTGGTTTTGGGCCCATATACTCCGATCCCTATACCTTCGGCTGTCCTGGAACCATCTGTATACCATTTGATGGCGTGGTTTTCTATGTGGTAGTTGGTGTTTTCCCCTCGCCATTCCTATTTGCTGCTTAACTCTGAAGTGAAGTTCCTTCTGAAGTTGAGTCTTCTGCCAACGTCATCTCGTGGGGCTAACAGCCATTGGCTGTCCTTCGCTAAGGAGCTAAGATGTTTAGTACCTATCATTGATCCTGTCTCTGCTGATTCTTTTCCAAGTCTGATTAATGTAGCCTTGGAAACCTTTTGTATCTTTAGGTGTAGTGGAGTTAGTTCCAGAAGCACCTCTAATGCTGCAGTGAGGCAGGTTCTCATGGCACCCGTAATGCATACGCATGCCAATCTTTGTACCTTCCCCAGCTTCTTTTTCACCGTGGTGAGCTGTGTTCTACCAGCCCAAGAAATTGTCCCATAGGTGATGATAGGTCTTATCACCATGGTATACATCCATACCAGTGTGTCTGGTCTACATCCCCAGCTCTTTCCTGAAATACGTTTGCATACCATTATGGCCCTTGTCGCCTTGCTTGCCACGTTGTCTAAGTGTTTGTTCGACAGGAGCTTACTGTCAATGGTGAGTCCCAGGTATTTTACCTCTTGTTTCACATCTATTAATGGCCCATTTAACCAGATAGGATGCATATGTTCTAATTTTCTCCTATTGGTGAATGGTACCACTGTGGTTTTTCCTAGGTTGAGCCTGAGTCCTACAGACAAGCACCACTCATGGGTGATTCTTAAACCCCTTTGTAGTATATCACAGAGGGTTTCCTCAAATTTGCCTCTTACTATGAGGACAGTGTCGTCCGCATACCCTTGGCATTTTATGGCCTTGCTGCTTAGTATTTCTAAGAGTTCGTCTACAACAAGGCTCCACATAAGAGGTGATAATACCCCTCCCTGTGGGCAGGCCCTCGTTGTTTTGATCGTGATGGTGTTACTTCCCACCACGGTCTCCGCACTCCTAGTTCTAAGCATCTCGCACATCCACTTTGCGGTTGTGCGATCTACCTCTCTCTTTCTAGTGCCTTTCTTACCGCCTCATGTGAGGTGTTGTCGAAAGCACCTTCGATGTCTAAGAAGGCGCATAGAGCTATTTCTTTATAGTCTAGTTCTTCTTCAATGTTACTTTACAGTTCATATAGAGCGGTTTCTGTCGATCTGCCCGCTCTATATGCATTCTGATTCCGGTGCAGAGGTATTCTCTTTAGAACTGCATTTCTTATGTTGTTTTCTACTAACTTCTCTATTGTTTTCAACAAGAAGGATGTTAAGCTAATAGGTCTGAGGGCTTTAGGCTGCGTGTGGTCAGTTTTACCCACCTTTGGTATAAATACCGCCCTTGCCCTTCTCCATGTTCTCGGTATATACACGAGTGCTAGGCTGCTTCTAAATATTCTTATTAGGTGCGATAAGATGCCCTTTTTCCCTTTTTGCAACAAAGCTGGGATAATATTGTCAACCCCGGCTGATTTATATGGTTGGAAACTCTCAATAGCCCAGCTTATTCTCTGCTCAGAGAAAATGATTGAGGCCTGCTTCCAGTCAGCCGAGGTTGGTCTTGTGATGTTCTCACTTTTATCTTGTTCCGTCATTGGATGGCTACCAGGAAAGTGAGTTTCTAAAAGGAGAAGAGTTCTCTCCTCTTCACTTTTGGTATAACTGCCATCCGGTCTTATCAGCGTACACTGCATATCGGTACTGTTCTTAGCCAGTGCTTTATGCAGTCTCGCCGCGGTCGGTGTGTTCGAGATGCTTTCACAGAATGCCCTAAAGCTATTCCGTTTCGCTTCTCTTATTTCGAGGTTATAGTTGGTGAGCTCCCTTTTATAAACCTCACACTGACCTGTTCTTTTGGCCTTATTAAATTTAATAGAAAATGTTTGGGGATGGCTATTGCGTAAAATTTATGCGGAAGGAAGGCAGTATGACACCAAATTAAAACTTATTGAAGCCATTGAACCTGCGTTTGAAGAAATTCCAAAAAATTATCGTCATTCATTGTACAACTCTTTACAAAATAGAATTTTTGATGTAATTCGTAATAATGGCGGCAGCAGTAAATATTAGTAAAAAATAAATGATTAAAATCTGGAAACTATATCCTTTATCCTTTATCCTTTCACACGTAAGTTTGATATATTTTGTATTAAAATGGGCGAATTTTTATTATTGCTGTACAAAAAAAAGTTTTTATAGGCTTTATTCAATTATAATTAATCAAACAGAAATGATGTTAATTCATAATTTAGTAAAAAATTTGTTTTTTTGAATCAAGTTTGAATCAGAAATCCTAGCACAAAATCCCACTTTCTTTTTATTTAAATTAAAAGGAAAACTACCAGTGAAAGTCATTTTTTGCTCAAAATGGGGACAATTCTTAAAATTCGCCGATGTTTTTGAAAATTCAGCATTTTCAGTTGTAAATTTTTTTTTTTGTTTTAATGTTTCCATAAAATACGTATGAAATGGCTTTCGGCTATGGGTTTACAAAATGTTACGGCAATTAGTACAGATATATGGTAATTTGCTGGTTACATTTCAATAAAGAGGATCTAAAGCGAATAATTTAATTTGGTACGCTTAAGAGAAACTTGTTTTTTGGAATAAATAACGCAAACATTTTTCGCAATTCTGATGTTCCAGAAAACATGAGCATTAAGCCCATTTACAGTGTTGCCCCTCCGAATTGATATTTTTAACGCCGCCACTACGCCCATCTGTATTTTCTATAATCTAAGCTTACTATATTATTTTGTATTATACTTTATTGATGTATGCGCGTGTGACTAAGAGTAATCACGATATACTATAGTGTATACATGGATATTGTCGATGGAAATCAATGAATTTCTAGGTGCTTGTGGCTTTGTGTTAGTAAGTTATTTTATTAAATCAATTTTTACCTGGCTCAGGTGTGACGTATGTTTAAAAAAAAGTACATAAAAACCTGCTCGTAGTCGAAAGTAAAATTCAGTAAAAATTTCAAGCCAATCGGTCAAGAATTTTCGGAGATTATCGATTTTGTACAAACGTAGAGATACGATTTTATTTATAAAGATTTTCAAGATCCAGGAAACGCTAGGAATTAAAGGCAAACTAAGGCTTACTATAAAGCTTTTATCAGACACAAGGTGGGAAAGTAGAATCCAGGCAGTGAAGGCCGTATTATTACAATTTGATGATGTTCTTGAATGCATAGAAAGCTTAAAAAATTACACGGAAGAATCAGACACACTCAGTGATTGTGATTCAGTTTTGAATGAAATGTTCAGCTTAGAATTTATTATGTCACTATACTCGCAGAATCTGCAGATGCTATCTCTTTCAAGTCCTAGTTTTTTAAGGTGTGCTTTGAGTCTGCAGTGTTCTATTAGGATTCCTGTCAGTACTCTTATATTCTTCTTATTAGTACTGATAAAGGCTTTGAATCTCTGGGAGTTGTATTCCCCAAGAAGATCCTTGGCCTGCCTTAGTCCTAGTTGTATTTCCCAATGTCTGGTTCTTTCTGCCGCCTTTTCTTTCATTAAAACTTCTCGGATTATATATGGTCCGATTCCACAGACGGGTTCTGGATCTATTAAGAGTGTTCCTGCCCCTTGTTTCGCCAGATTGTCGGCTTCTTCGTTGCCCTCGTTACCCACATGCCCTGGTACGCAGTACAGTGTAACTTTGTTGTTTGTGCCTAATTCATTTAATTTGGCCACACATTCTTCTACCATCTTGGAGCATATTGTATGCGAGCTTAGTGCTCTGATGGTCGCCTGACTATCTGTCATTATCGCTATGTTCTTATTGCGATAGTTTCTTTTAAGATTGACTTCCGTGCACCTTGCAATAGTGTGCACTTCTGCTTGGAAGATAATGGTATGTATGAATATTTGGTTTTGGGCCCATATACTCCGATCCCTGTACCTTCGGCTGTCCTGGAACCATCTGTATACCATTTGATGGCGTGGTTTTCTATGTGGTAGTTGGTGTTTTCCCCTCGCCATTCCTATTTGCTGCTTAACTCTGAAGTGAAGTTCCTTCTGAAGTTGAGTCTTCTGCCAACGTCATCTCGTGGGGCTAACAGCCATTGGCTGTCCTTCGCTAAGGAGCTAAGATGTTTAGTACCTATCATTGATCCTGTCTCTGCTGTTTCTTTTCCAAGTCTGATTAATGTAGCCTTGGAAACCTTTTGTATCTTTAGGTGTAGTGGAATTAGTTCCAGAAGCACCTCTAATGCTGCAGTGAGGCAGGTTCTCATGGCACCCGTAATGCATACGCATGCCAATCTTTGTACCTTCCCCAGTTTTTTTTTCACCGTGGTGAGCTGTGTTCTACCAGCCCAAGAAATTGTCCCATAGGTGATGATAGGTCTTATCACCATGGTATACATCCATCCCAGTGTGTCTGGTCTACATCCCCAGCTCTTTCCCGAAATACGTTTGCATACCATTATGGCCCTTGTCGCCTTGCTTGCCACGTTGTCTAAGTGTTTGTTCGACAGGAGCTTACTGTCAATGGTGAGTCCCAGGTATTTTACCTCTTGTTTCACATCTATTAATGGCCCATTTAACCAGATAGGATGCATATGTTCTAATTTTCTCCTATTGGTGAATGGTACCACTGTGGTTTTTCCTAGGTTGAGCCTGAGTCCCACAGACAAGCACCACTCATGGGTGATTCTTAAACCCCTTTGTAGTATATCACAGAGGGTTTCCTCAAATTTGCCTCTTACTATGAGGACAGTGTCGTCCGCATACCCTTGGCATTTTATGGCCTTGCTGCTTAGTATTTCTAAGAGTTCGTCTACAACAAGGCTCCACATAAGAGGTGATAATACCCCTCCCTGTGGGCAGGCCCTCGTTGTTTTGATCGTGATGGTGTTACTTCCCACCACGGTCTCCGCACTCCTAGTTCTAAGCATCTCGCACATCCACTTTGACGTTGTGCGATCTACCTTCTCTTTCTAGTGCCTTTCTTACCGCCTCATGTGAGGTGTTGTCGAAAGCACCTTCGATGTCTAAGAAGGCGCATAGAGCTATTTCTTTATAGTCTAGTTCTTCTTCAATGTTACTTTACAGTTCATATAGAGCGGTTTCTGTCGATCTGCCCGCTCTATATGCATTCTGATTCCGGTGCAGAGGTATTCTCTTTAGAACTGCATTTCTTATGTTGTTTTCTACTAACTTCTCTATTGTTTTCAACAAGAAGGATGTTAAGCTAATAGGTCTGAGGGCTTTAGGCTGCGTGTGGTCAGTTTTACCCACCTTTGGTATAAATACCGCCCTTGCCCTTCTCCATGTTCTCGGTATATACACGAGTGCTAGGCTGCTTCTAAATATTCTTATTAGGTGCGATAAGATGCCCTTTTTCCCTTTTTGCAACAAAGCTGGGATAATCTTGTCAACCCCGGCTGATTTATTATATGGTTGGAAACTCTCAATAGCCCAGCTTACTCTCTGCTCAGGGAAGATGATTGAGGCCTGCTTCCAGTCAGCCGAGGTTGGTCTTGTGATGTTCTCACTTTTATCTTGTTCCGTCATTGGATGGCTACCAGGAAAGTGAGTTTCTAAAAGGAGAAGAGTTCTCTCCTCTTCACTTTTGGTATAACTGCCATCCGGTCTTATCAGCGTACACTGCATATCGGTACTGTTCTTAGCCAGTGTTTTATGCAGTCTCGCCGCGGTCGGTGTGTTCGAGATGCTTTCACAGAATGCCTTAAAGCTATTCCGTTTCGCTTCTCTTATTTCGAGGTTATAGTTGGTGAGCTTCCTTTTATAAACCTCCTACTGACCTGTTCTTTTGGCCTTATTAAATTTAATAGAAAATGTTTGGGGATGGCTATCGCGTAAAATTTATGCGGAAGAAAGGCAGTATGACACCAAATTAAAACTTATTGAAGCCATTGAAGCTGCGTTTGAAGAAATTCCAAAAAATTATCGTCATTCATTGTACAACTCTTTACAAAATAGAATTTTTGATGTAATTCGTAATTATGGCGGCAGCAGTAAATATTAGTAAAAAATAAATGATTAAAATCTGGAAAGTATATCCTTTATCCTTTCACACGTAAGTTTGATATATTTTGTATTAAAATGGGCGAATTTTCATTATTGCTGTACAAAGAAAAGTTTTTATAGGCTTTATTCAATTATAATTAATCAAACAGAAATGATGTTAATTCATAATTTAGTAAAAAATTTGTTTTTTTGAATCAAGTTTGAATCAGAAATCCTAGCACAAAATCCCACTTTCTTTTTATTTAAATTAAAAGGAAAACTACCAGTGAAAGTCATTTTTTGCTCAAAATGCGGACAATTCTTAAAATTCGCCGATGTTTTTGAAAATTCAGCATTTTCAGTTTTAAATTTTTTTTTTTTTTTAATGTATGAAATGGCTTTCGGCTATGGGTTTACAAAATGTTACGGCAATTAGTACAGATATATGGTAATTTGCTCGTTACATTTCAATAAAGAGGATCTAAAGCGAATAATTTAATTTGGTACGCTTAAGAGAAACTTGTTTTTTGGAATAAATAACGCAAACATTTTTCGCAATTCTGATGTTCCAGAAAACATGAGCATTAAGCCCATTTACAGTGTTGCCCCTCCGAATTGATATTTTTAACGCCGCCACTACGCCCATCTGTATTTTCTATAATCTAAGCTTACTATATTATTTTGTATTATACTTTATTGATGTATGCGCGTGTGACTAAGAGTAATCACGATATACTATAGTGTATACATGGATATTGTCGATGGAAATCAATGAATTTCTAGGTGCTTGTGGCTTTGTGTTAGTAAGTTATTTTATTAAATCAATTTTTACCTGGCTCAGGTGTGACGTATGTTTAAAAAAAAGTACATAAAAACCTGCTCGTAGTCGAAAGTAAAATTCAGTAAAAATTTCAAGCCAATCGGTCAAGAATTTTCGGAGATTATCGATTTTGTACAAACGTACAGATACGATTTTATTTATAAAGATTTTCAAGATCCAGGAAACGCTAGGAATTAAAGGCAAACTAAGGCTTACTATAAAGCTTTTATCAGACACAAGGTGGGAAAGTAGAATCCAGGCAGTGAAGGCCGTATTATTACAATTTGATGATGTTCTTGAATGCATAGAAAGCTTAAAAAATTACACGGAAGAATCAGACACACTCAGTGATTGTGATTCAGTTTTGAATGAAATGTTCAGCTTAGAATTTATTATGTCACTATACAGGGGTCCCACTCGCAGAATCTGCAGATGCTATCTCTTTCAAGTCCTAGTTTTTTAAGGTGTGCTTTGAGTCTGCAGTGTTCTATTAGGATTCCTGTCAGTACTCTTATATTCTTCTTATTAGTACTGATAAAGGCTTTGAATCTCTGGGGGTTGTATTCCCCAAGAAGATCCTTGGCCTGCCTTAGTCCTAGTTGTATTTCCCAATGTCTGGTTCTTTCTGCCGCCTTTTCTTTCATTACAACTTCTCGGATTATATATGGTCCGATTCCACAGAAGGGTTCTGGATCTATTAAGAGTGTTCCTGCCCCTTGTTTCGCCAGATTGTCGGCTTCTTCGTTGCCCTCGTTACCCACATGCCCTGGTACGCAGTACGGGGTAACTTTGTTGTTTGTGCCTAATTCATTTAATTTGGCCACACATTCTTCTACCATCTTGTAGCATATTGTATGCGAGCTTAGTGCTCTGATGGTCGCCTGACTATCTGTCATTATCGCTATGTTCTTATTGCGATAGTTTCTTTTAAGATTGACTTCCGTGCACCTTGCAATAGTGTGCACTTCTGCTTGGAAGATAATGGTATGTATTCCCATAGGTTCGGAATATTTGGTTTTGGGCCCATATACTCCGATCCCTGTACCTTCGGCTGTCCTGGAACCATCTGTATACCATTTGATGGCGTGGTTTTCTATGTGGTAGTTGGTGTTTTCCCCTCGCCATTCCTATTTTCTGCTTAACTCTGAAGTGAAGTTCCTTCTGAAGTTGAGTCTTCTGCCAACGTCATCTCGTGGGGCTAACAGCCATTGGCTGTCCTTCGCTAAGGAGCTAAGATGTTTAGTACCTATCATTGATCCTGTCTCTGCTGTTTCTTTTCCAAGTCTGATTAATGTAGCCTTGGAAACCTTTTGTATCTTTAGGTGTAGTGGAGTTAGTTCCACAAGCACCTCTAATGCTGCAGTGAGGCAGGTTCTCATGGCACCCGTAATGCATACGCATGCCAATCTTTGTACCTTCCCCAGCTTCTTTTTCACCGTGGTGAGCTGTGTTCTACCAGCCCAAGAAATTGTCCCATAGGTGATGATAGGTCTTATCACCATGGTATACATCCATCTCAGTGTGTCTGGTCTACATCCCCAGCTCTTTCCTGAAATACGTTTGCATACCATTATGGCCCTTGTCGCCTTGCTTGCCACGTTGTCTAAGTGTTTGTTCGACAGGAGCTTACTGTCAATGGTGAGTCCCAGGTATTTTACCTCTTGTTTTACATCTATTAATGGCCCATTTAACCAGATAGGATGCATATGTTCTAATTTTCTCCTATTGGTGAATGGTACCACTGTGGTTTTTCCTAGGTTGAGCCTGAGTCCCACAGACAAGCACCACTCATGGGTGATTCTTAAACCCCTTTGTAGTATATCACAGAGGGTTTCCTCAAATTTGCCTCTTACTATGAGGACAGTGTCGTCCGCATACCCTTGGCATTTTATGGCCTTGCTGCTTAGTATTTCTAAGAGTTCGTCTACAACAAGGCTCCACATAAAAGGTGATAATACCCCTCCCTGTGGGCAGGCCCTCGTTGTTTTGATCGTGATGGTGTTACTTCCCACCACGGTCTCCGCACTCCTAGTTCTAAGCATCTCGCACATCCATTTTGACGTTGTGCGATCTACCTCTCACTTTCTAGTGCCTTTCTTATCGCCTCATGTGAGCTGTTGTCGAAAGCACCTTCGATGTCTAAGAAGGCGCATAGAGCTATTTCTTTATAGTTAGTTCTTCTTCAATGTTACTTTACAGTTCATATAGAGCAGTTTCTGTCGATCTGCCCGCTCTATATGCATTCTAATTCCGGTGCAGAGTTATTCTCTTTAGAACTGCATTTCTTATGTTGTTTTCTACTAACTTCTCCATTGTTTTCAACAAGAAGGATGTTAAGCTAATAGGTCTGAGGGCTTTAGGCTGCGTGTGGTCAGTTTTACCCACCTTTGGTATAAATACCGCCCTTGCCCTTCTCCATGTTCTCGGTATATACACGAGTGCTAGGCTGCTTCTAAATATTCTTATTAGGTGCGATAAGATGCCCTTTTTCCCTTTTTGCAACAAAGCTGGGATAATATTGTCAACCCCGGCTGATTTATATGGTTGGAAACCCTCAATAGCCCAGCTTATTCTCTGCTCAGAGAAAATGATTGAGGCCTGCTTCCAGTCAGCCGAGGTTGGTCTTGTGATGTTCTCACTTTTATCTTGTTCCGTCATTGGATGGCTACCAGGAAAGTGAGTTTCTAAAAGGAGAAGAGTTCTCTCCTCTTCACTTTTGGTATAACTGCCATCCGGTCTTATCAGCGTACACTGCATATCGGTACTGTTCTTAGCCAGTGCTTTATGCAGTCTCGCCGCGGTCGGTGTGTTCGAGATGCTTTCACAGAATGCCCTAAAGCTATTCCGTTTCGCTTCTCTTATTTCGAGGTTATAGTTGGTGAGCTCCCTTTTATAAACCTCACACTGACCTGTTCTTTTGGCCTTATTAAATTTAATAGAAAATGTTTGGGGATGGCTATTGCGTAAAATTTATGCGGAAGGAAGGCAGTATGACACCAAATTAAAACTTATTGAAGCCATTGAAGCTGCGTTTGAAGAAATTCCAAAAAATTATCGTCATTCATTGTACAACTCTTTACAAAATAGAATTTTTGATGTAATTCGTAATAATGGCGGCAGCAGTAAATATTAGTAAGAAATAAATGATTAAAATCTGGAAAGTATATCCTTTATCCTTTATCCTTTCACACGTAAGTTTGATATATTTTGTATTAAAATGGGCGAATTTTCATTATTGCTGTACAAAGAAAAGTTTTTATAGGCTTTATTCAATTATAATTAATCAAACAGAAATGATGTTAATTCATAAGTTAGTAAAAAATTTGTTTTTTTGAATCAAGTTTGAATCAGAAATCCTAGCACAAAATCCCACTTTCTTTTTATTTAAATTAAAAGGAAAACTACCAGTGAAAGTCATTTTTTGCTCAAAATGGGGACAATTCTTAAAATTCGCCGATGTTTTTGAAAATTCAGCATTTTCAGTTGTAAATTTTTTTTTTTTTGTTTTAATGTTTCCATAAAATACGTATGAAATGGCTTTCGGCTATGGGTTTACAAAATGTTACGGCAATTAGTACAGATATATGGTAATTTGCTCGTTACATTTCAATAAAGAGGATCTAAAGCGAATAATTTAATTTGGTACGCTTAAGAGAAACTTGTTTTTTGGAATAAATAACGCAAACATTTTTCGCAATTCTGATGTTCCAGAAAACATGAGCATTAAGCCCATTTACAGTGTTGCCCCTCCGAATTGATATTTTTAACGCCGCCACTACGCCCATCTGTATTTTCTATAATCTAAGCTTACTATATTATTTTGTATTATACTTTATTGATGTATGCGCGTGTGACTAAGAGTAATCACGATAATACTATAGTAGTGTATACATGGATATTGTCGATGGAAATCAATGAATTTCTAGGTGCTTGTGGCTTTGTGTTAGTAAGTTATTTTATTAAATCAATTTTTACCTGGCTCAGGCGTGACGTATGTTTAAAAAAAAGTACATAAAAACCTGCTCGTAGTCGAAAGTAAAATTCAGTCAAAATTTCAACCCAATCGGTCAAGAATTTTCGGAGATTATCGATTTTGTACAAACGTACAGATACGATTTTATTTATAAAGATTTTCAAGATCCAGGAAACGCTAGGAATTAAAGGCAAACTAAGGCTTACTATAAAGCTTTTATCAGACACAAGGTGGGAAAGTAGAATCCAGGCAGTGAAGGCCGTATTATTACAATTTGATGATGTTCTTGAATGCATAGAAAGCTTAAAAAATTACACGGAAGAATCAGACACACTCAGTGATTGTGATTCAGTTTTGAATGAAATGTTCAGCTTAGAATTTATTATGTCACTATACAGGGGTCCCACTCGCAGAATCTGCAGATGCTATCTCTTTCAAGTCCTAGTTTTTTAAGGTGTGCTTTGAGTCTGCAGTGTTCTATTAGGATTCCTGTCAGTACTCTTATATTCTTCTTATTAGTACTGATAAAGGCTTTGAATCTCTGGGGGTTGTATTCCCCAAGAAGATCCTTGGCCTGCCTTAGTCCTAGTTGTATTTCCCAATGTCTGGTTCTTTCTGCCGCCTTTTCTTTCATTACAACTTCTCGGATTATATATGGTCCGATTCCACAGAAGGGTTCTGGATCTATTAAGAGTGTTCCTGCCCCTTGTTTCGCCAGATTGTCGGCTTCTTCGTTGCCCTCGTTACCCACATGCCCTGGTACGCAGTACGGGGTAACTTTGTTGTTTGTGCCTAATTCATTTAATTTGGCCACACATTCTTCTACCATCTTGGAGCATATTGTATGCGAGCTTAGTGCTCTGATGGTCGCCTGACTATCTGTCATTATCGCTATGTTCTTATTGCGATAGTTTCTATTAAGATTGACTTCCGTGCACCTTGCAATAGTGTGCACTTCTGCTTGGAAGATAATGGTATGTATGAATATTTGGTTTTGGGCCCATATACTCCGATCCCTGTACCTTCGGCTGTCCTGGAACCATCTGTATACCATTTGATGGCGTGGTTTTCTATGTGGTAGTTGGTGTTTTCCCCTCGCCATTCCTATTTTCTGCTTAACTCTGAAGTGAAGTTCCTTCTGAAGTTGAGTCTTCTGCCAACGTCATCTCGTGGGGCTAACAGCCATTGGCTGTCCTTCGCTAAGGAGCTAAGATGTTTAGTACCTATCATTGATCCTGTCTCTGCTGTTTCTTTTCCAAGTCTGATTAATGTAGCCTTGGAAACCTTTTGTATCTTTAGGTGTAGTGGAGTTAGTTCCAGAAGCACCTCTAATGCTGCAGTGAGGCAGGTTCTCATGGCACCCGTAATGCATACGCATGCCAATCTTTGTACCTTCCCCAGCTTCTTTTTCACCGTGGTGAGCTGTGTTCTACCAGCCCAAGAAATTGTCCCATAGGTGATGATAGGTCTTATCACCATGGTATACATCCATCCCAGTGTGTCTGGTCTACATCCCCAGCTCTTTCCTGAAATACGTTTGCATACCATTATGGCCCTTGTCGCCTTGCTTGCCACGTTGTCTAAGTGTTTGTTCGACAGGAGCTTACTGTCAATGGTGAGTCCCAGGTATTTTACCTCTTGTTTTACATCTATTAATGGCCCATTTAACCAGATAGGATGCATATGTTCTAATTTTCTCCTATTGGTGAATGGTACCACTGTGGTTTTTCCTAGGTTGAGCCTGAGTCCCACAGACAAGCACCACTCATGGGTGATTCTTAAACCCCTTTGTAGTATATCACAGAGGGTTTCCTCAAATTTGCCTCTTACTATGAGGACAGTGTCGTCCGCATACCCTTGGCATTTTATGGCCTTGCTGCTTAGTATTTCTAAGAGTTCGTCTACAACAAGGCTCCACATAAAAGGTGATAATACCCCTCCCTGTGGGCAGGCCCTCGTTGTTTTGATCGTGATGGTGTTACTTCCCACCACGGTCTCCGCACTCCTAGTTCTAAGCATCTCGCACATCCATTTTGACGTTGTGCGATCTACCTCTCTCTTTCTAGTGCCTTTCTTACCGCCTCATGTGAGGTGTTGTCGAAAGCACCTTCGATGTCTAAGAAGGCGCATAGAGGTATTTCTTTATAGTCTAGTTCTTCTTCAATGTTACTTTACAGTTCATATAGAGCGGTTTCTGTCGATCTGCCCGCTCTATATGCATTCTGATTCCGGTGCAGAGGTATTCTCTTTAGAACTGCATTTCTTATGTTGTTTTCTACTAACTTCTCCATTGTTTTCAACAAGAAGGATGTTAAGCTAATAGGTCTGAGGGCTTTAGGCTGCGTGTGGTCAGTTTTACCCACCTTTGGTATAAATACCGCCCTGGCCCTTCTCCATGCTCTCGGTATATACACGAGTGCTAGGCTGCTTCTAAATATTCTTATTAGGTGCGGTAAGATTCCCTTTTTCCCTTTTTGCAACAAAGCTGGGATAATCTTGTCAACCCCGGCTGATTTATTATATGGTTGGAAACTCTCAATAGCCCAGCTTACTCTCTGCTCAGGGAAGATGATTGAGGCCTGCTTCCAGTCAGCCGAGGTTGGTCTTGTGATGTTCTCACTTTTATCTTGTTCCGTCATTGGATGGCTACCAGGAAAGTGAGTTTCTAAAAGGAGAAGAGTTCTCTCCTCTTCACTTTTGGTATAACTGCCATCCGGTCTTATCAGCGTACACTGCATATCGGTACTGTTCTTAGCCAGTGTTTTATGCAGTCTCGCCGCGGTCGGTGTGTTCGAGATGCTTTCACAGAATGCCTTAAAGCTATTCCGTTTCGCTTCTCTTATTTTGAGGTTATAGTTGGTGAGCTTCCTTTTATAAACCTCCTACTGACCTGTTCTTTTGGCCTTATTAAATTTAATAGAAAATGTTTGGGGATGGCTATCGCGTAAAATTTATGCGGAAGGAAGGCGGTATGACACCAAATTAAAACTTATTGAAGCCATTGAAGCTGCGTTTGAAGAAATTCCAAAAAATTATCGTCATTCATTGTACAACTCTTTACAAAATAGAATTTTTGATGTAATTCGTAATTATGGCGGCAGCAGTAAATATTAGTAAAAAATAAATGATTGAAATCTGGAAAGTATATCCTTTATCCTTTCACACGTAAGTTTGATATATTTTGTATTAAAATGGGCGAATTTTCATTATTGCTGTACAAAGAAAAGTTTTTATAGGCTTTATTCAATTATAATTAATCAAACAGAAATGATGTTAATTCATAATTTAGTAAAAAATTTGTGTTTTTGAATCAAGTTTGAATCAGAAATCCTAGCACAAAATCCCACTTTCTTTTTATTTAAATTAAAAGGAAAACTACCAGTGAAAGTCATTTTTTGCTCAAAATGGGGACAATTCTTAAAATTCGCCGATGTTTTTGAAAATTCAGCATTTTCAGTTGTAAATTTTTTTTTTTTGTTTTAATGTTTCCATAAAATACGTATGAAATGGCTTTCGGCTATGGGTTTACAAAATGTTACGGCAATTAGTACAGATATATGGTAATTTGCTCGTTACATTTCAATAAAGAGGATCTAAAGCGAATAATTTAATTTGGTACGCTTAAGAGAAACTTGTTTTTTGGAATAAATAACGCAAACATTTTTCGCAATTCTGATGTTCCAGAAAACATGAGCATTAAGCCCATTTACAGTGTTGCCCCTCCGAATTGATATTTTTAACGCCGCCACTACGCCCATCTGTATTTTCTATAATCTAAGCTTACTATATTATTTTGTATTATACTTTATTGATGTATGCGCGTGTGACTAAGAGTAATCACGACATACTATACTATAATGTATACATGGATATTGTCGATGGAAATCAATGAATTTCTAGGTGCTTGTGGCTTTGTGTTAGTAAGTTATTTTATTAAATCAATTTTTACCTGGCTCAGGTGTGACGTATGTTTAAAAAAAAGTACATAAAAACCTGCTCGTAGTCGAAAGTAAAATTCAGTAAAAATTTCAAGCCAATCGGTCAAGAATTTTCGGAGATTATCGATTTTGTACAAACGTACAGATACGATTTTATTTATAAAGATTTTCAAGATCCAGGAAACGCTAGGAATTAAAGGCAAACTAAGGCTTACTATAAAGCTTTTATCAGACACAAGGTGGGAAAGTAGAATCCAGGCAGTGAAGGCCGTATTATTACAATTTGATGATGTTCTTGAATGCATAGAAAGCTTAAAAAATTACACGGAAGAATCAGACACACTCAGTGATTGTGATTCAGTTTTGAATGAAATGTTCAGCTTAGAATTTATTATGTCACTATACAGGGGTCCCACTCGCAGAATCTGCAGATGCTATCTCTTTCAAGTCCTAGTTTTTTAAGGTGTGCTTTGAGTCTGCAGTGTTCTATTAGGATTCCTGTCAGTACTCTTATATTCTTCTTATTAGTACTGATAAAGGCTTTGAATCTCTGGGGGTTGTATTCCCCAAGAAGATCCTTGGCCTGCCTTAGTCCTAGTTGTATTTCCCAATGTCTGGTTCTTTCTGCCGCCTTTTCTTTCATTACAACTTTTCGGATTATATATGGTCCGATTCCACAAAAGGGTTCTGGATCTATTAAGAGTGTTCCTGCCCCTTGTTTCGCCAGATTGTCGGCTTCTTCGTTGCCCTCGTTACCCACATGCCCTGGTACGCAGTACGGGTAACTTTGTTGTTTGTGCCTAATTCATTTAATTTGGCCACACATTCTTCTACCATCTTGGAGCATATTGTATGCGAGCTTAGTGCTCTGATGGTCGCCTGACTATCTGTCATTATCGCTATGTTCTTATTGCGATAGTTTCTATTAAGATTGACTTCCGTGCACCTTGCAATAGTGTGCACTTCTGCTTGGAAGATAATGGTATGTATGAATATTTGGTTTTGGGCCCATATACTCCGATCCCTGTACCTTCGGCTGTCCTGGAACCATCTGTATACCATTTGATGGCGTGGTTTTCTATGTGGTAGTTGGTGTTTTCCCCTCGCCATTCCTATTTTCTGCTTAACTCTGAAGTGAAGTTCCTTCTGAAGTTGAGTCTTCTGCCAACGTCATCTCGTGGGGCTAACAGCCATTGGCTGTCCTTCGCTAAGGAGCTAAGATGTTTAGTACCTATCATTGATCCTGTCTCTGCTGTTTCTTTTCCAAGTCTGATTAATGTAGCCTTGGAAACCTTTTGTATCTTTAGGTGTAGTGGAGTTAGTTCCAGAAGCACCTCTAATGCTGCAGTGAGGCAGGTTCTCATGGCACCCGTAATGCATACGCATGCCAATCTTTGTACCTTCCCCAGCTTCTTTTTCACCGTGGTGAGCTGTGTTCTACCAGCCCAAGAAATTGTCCCATAGGTGATGATAGGTCTTATCACCATGGTATACATCCATCCCAGTGTGTCTGGTCTACATCCCCAGCTCTTTCCTGAAATACGTTTGCATACCATTATGGCCCTTGTCGCCTTGCTTGCCACGTTGTCTAAGTGTTTGTTCGACAGGAGCTTACTGTCAATGGTGAGTCCCGGGTATTTTACCTCTTGTTTTACATCTATTAATGGCCCATTTAACCAGATAGGATGCATATGTTCTAATTTTCTCCTATTGGTGAATGGTACCACTGTGGTTTTTCCTAGGTTGAGCCTGAGTCCCACAGACAAGCACCACTCATGGGTGATTCTTAAACCCCTTTGTAGTATATCACAGAGGGTTTCCTCAAATTTGCCTCTTACTATGAGGACAGTGTCGTCCGCATACCCTTGGCATTTTATGGCCTTGCTGCTTAGTATTTCTAAGAGTTCGTCTACAACAAGGCTCCACATAAAAGGTGATAATACCCCTCCCTGTGGGCAGGCCCTCGTTGTTTTGATCGTGATGGTGTTACTTCCCACCACGGTCTCCGCACTCCTAGTTCTAAGCATCTCGCACATCCATTTTGACGTTGTGCGATCTACCTCTCTCTTTCTAGTGCCTTTCTTACCGCCTCATGTGAGGTGTTGTCGAAAGCACCTTCGATGTCTAAGAAGGCGCATAGAGCTATTTCTTTATAGTCTAGTTCTTCTTCAATGTTACTTTACAGTTCATATAGAGCGGTTTCTGTCGATCTGCCCGCTCTATATGCATTCTGATTCCGGTGCAGAGGTATTCTCTTTAGAACTGCATTTCTTATGTTGTTTTCTACTAACTTCTCCATTGTTTTCAACAAGAAGGATGTTAAGCTAATAGGTCTGAGGGCTTTAGGCTGCGTGTGGTCAGTTTTACCCACCTTTGGTATAAATACCGCCCTTGCCCTTCTCCATGTTCTCGGTATATACACGAGTGCTAGGCTGCTTCTAAATATTCTTATTAGGTGCGATAAGATGCCCTTTTTCCCTTTTTGCAACAAAGCTGGGATAATATTGTCAACCCCGGCTGATTTATATGGTTGGAAACTCTCAATAGCCCAGCTTATTCTCTGCTCAGAGAAAATGATTGAGGCCTGCTTCCAGTCAGCCGAGGTTGGTCTTGTGATGTTCTCACTTTTATCTTGTTCCGTCATTGGATGGCTACCAGGAAAGTGAGTTTCTAAAAGGAGAAGAGTTCTCTCCTCTTCACTTTTGGTATAACTGCCATCCGGTCTTATCAGCGTACACTGCATATCGGTACTGTTCTTAGCCAGTGCTTTATGCAGTCTCGCCGCGGTCGGTGTGTTCGAGATGCTTTCACAGAATGCCCTAAAGCTATTCCGTTTCGCTTCTCTTATTTCGAGGTTATAGTTGGTGAGCTCCCTTTTATAAACCTCACACTGACCTGTTCTTTTGGCCTTATTAAATTTAATAGAAAATGTTTGGGGATGGCTATTGCGTAAAATTTATGCGGAAGGAAGGCAGTATGACACCAAATTAAAACTTATTGAAGCCATTGAAGCTGCGTTTGAAGAAATTCAAAAAAATTATCGTCATTCATTGTACAACTCTTTACAAAATAGAATTTTTGATGTAATTCGTAATAATGGCGGCAGCAGTAAATATTAGTAAGAAATAAATGATTAAAATCTGGAAAGTATATCCTTTATCCTTTATCCTTTCACACGTAAGTTTGATATATTTTGTATTAAAATGGGCGAATTTTCATTATTGCTGTACAAAGAAAAGTTTTTATAGGCTTTATTCAATTATAATTAATCAAACAGAAATGATGTTAATTCATAATTTAGTAAAAAATTTGTTTTTTTGAATCAAGTTTGAATCAGAAATCCTAGCACAAAATCCCATTTTCTTTTTATTTAAATTAAAAGGAAAACTACCAGTGAAAGTCATTTTTTGCTCAAAATGGGGACAATTCTTAAAATTCGCCGATGTTTTTGAAAATTCAGCATTTTCAGTTGTAAATTTTTTGTTTTTGTTTTAATGTTTCAATAAAATACGTATGAAATGGCTTTCGGCTATGGGTTTACAAAATGTTACGGCAATTAGTACAGATATATGGTAATTTGCTCGTTACATTTCAATAAAGAGGATCTAAAGCGAATAATTTAATTTGGTACGCTTAAGAGAAACTTGTTTTTTGGAATAAATAACGCAAACATTTTTCGCAATTCTTATGTTCCAGAAAACATGAGCATTAAGCCCATTTACAGTGTTGCCCCTCCGAATTGATATTTTTAACGCCGCCACTACGCCCATCTGTGTTTTCTATAATCTAAGCTTACTATATTATTTTGTATTATACTTTATTGATGTATGCGCGTGTGACTAAGAGTAATCACGATATACTATAGTAGTGTATACATGGATATTGTCGATGGAAATCAATGAATTTCTAGGTGCTTGTGGCTTTGTGTTAGTAAGTTATTTTATTAAATCAATTTTTACCTGGCTCAGGCGTGACGTATGTTTAAAAAAAAGTACATAAAAACCTGCTCGTAGTCGAAAGTAAAATTCAGTCAAAATTTCAACCCAATCGGTCAAGAATTTTCGGAGATTATCGATTTTGTACAAACGTACAGATACGATTTTATTTATAAAGATTTTCAAGATCCAGGAAACGCTAGGAATTAAAGGCAAACTAAGGCTTACTATAAAGCTTTTATCAGACACAAGGTGGGAAAGTAGAATCCAGGCAGTGAAGGCCGTATTATTACAATTTGATGATGTTCTTGAATGCATAGAAAGCTTAAAAAATTACACGGAAGAATCAGACACACTCAGTGATTGTGATTCAGTTTCGAATGAAATGTTCAGCTTAGAATTTATTATGTCACTATACAGGGGTCCCACTCGCAGAATCTGCAGATGCTATCTCTTTCAAGTCCTAGTTTTTTAAGGTGTGCTTTGAGTCTGCAGTGTTCTATTAGGATTCCTGTCAGTACTCTTATATTCTTCTTATTAGTACTGATAAAGGCTTTGAATCTCTGGGGGCTGTATTCCCCAAGAAGATCCTTGGCCTGCCTTAGTCCTAGTTGTATTTCCCAATGTCTGGTTCTTTCTGCCGCCTTTTCTTTCATTAAAATTTCTCGGATTATATATGGTCCGATTCCACAGAAGGGTTCTGGACCTATTAAGAGTGTTCCTGCCCCTTGTTTCGCCAGATTGTCGGCTTCTTCGTTGCCCTCGTTACCCACATGCCCTGGTACGCAGTACAGTGTAACTTTGTTGTTTGTGCCTAATTCATTTAATTTGGCCACATTCTTCTGCCATCTTGGAGCATATTGTATGCGAGCTTAGTGCTCTGATGGTCGCCTGACTATCTGTCATTATCGCTATGTTCTTACTGCGATAGTTTCTTTTAAGATTGACTTCCGTGCACCTTGCAATAGTGTGCAACTCTGCTTGGAAGATAATGGTATGTATTCCCATAGGTTCGGAATATTTGGTTTTGGGTCCATATACTCCGATCCCTGTACCTTCGGCTGTCCTGGAACCATCTGTATACCATTTGATGGCGTGGTTTTCTATGTGGTAGTTGGTGTTTTCCTCTCGCCATTCCTATTTGCTGCTTAACTCTGAAGTGAAGTTCCTTCTGAAGTTGAGTCTTCTGCCAACGTCATCTCGTGGGGCTAACAGCCATTGGCTGTCCTTCGCTAAGGAGCTAAGATGTTTAGTACCTATCATTGATCCTGTCTCTGCTGTTTCTTTTCCAAGTCTGATTAATGTAGCCTTGGAAACCTTTTGTATCTTTAGGTGTAGTGGAGTTAGTTCCAGAAGCACCTCTAATGCTGCAGTGAGGCAGGTTCTCATGGCACCCGTAATGCATACGCATGCCAATCTTTGTACCTTCCCCAGCAGCTCTTTCCTAAAATACGTTTGCATACCATTATGGCCCTTGTCGCCTTGCTTGCCACGTTGTCTAAGTGTTTGTTCGACAGGAGCTTACTGTCAATGGTGAGTCCCAGGTATTTTACCTCTTGTTTCACATCTATTAATGGCCCATTTAACCAGATAGGATGCATATGTTCTAATTTTCTCCTATTGGTGAATGGTACCACTGTGGTTTTTCCTAGGTTGAGCCTGAGTCCCACAGACAAGCACCACTCATGGGTGATTCTTAAACCCCTTTGTAGTATATCACAGAGGGTTTCCTCAAATTTGCCTCTTACTATGAGGACAGTGTCGTCCGCATACCCTTGGCATTTTATGGCCTTGCTGCTTAGTATTTCTAAGAGTTCGTCTACAACAAGGCTCCACATAAAAGGTGATAATACCCCTCCCTGTGGGCAGGCCCTCGTTGTTTTGATCGTGATGGTGTTACTTCCCACCACGGTCTCCGCACTCCTAGTTCTAAGCATCTCGCACATCCATTTTGACGTTGTGCGATCTACCTCTCTCTTTCTAGTGCCTTTCTTACCGCCTCATGTGAGGTGTTGTCGAAAGCACCTTCGATGTCTAAGAAGGCGCATAGAGCTATTTCTTTATAGTCTAGTTCTTCTTCAATGTTACTTTACAGTTCATATAGAGCGGTTTCTGTCGATCTGCCCGCTCTATATGCATTCTGATTCCGGTGCAGAGGTATTCTCTTTAGAACTGCATTTCTTATGTTGTTTTCTACTAACTTCTCCATTGTTTTCAACAAGAAGGATGTTAAGCTAATAGGTCTGAGGGCTTTAGGCTGCGTGTGGTCAGTTTTACCCACCTTTGGTATAAATACCGCCCTTGCCCTTCTCCATGTTCTCGGTATATACACGAGTGCTAGGCTGCTTCTAAATATTCTTATTAGGTGCGATAAGATGCCCTTTTTCCCTTTTTGCAACAAAGCTGGGATAATATTGTCAACCCCGGCTGATTTATATGGTTGGAAACTCTCAATAGCCCAGCTTATTCTCTGCTCAGAGAAAATGATTGAGGCCTGCTTCCAGTCAGCCGAGGTTGGTCTTGTGATGTTCTCACTTTTATCTTGTTCCGTCATTGGATGGCTACCAGGAAAGTGAGTTTCTAAAAGGAGAAGAGTTCTCTCCTCTTCACTTTTGGTATAACTGCCATCCGGTCTTATCAGCGTACACTGCATATCGGTACTGTTCTTAGCCAGTGCTTTATGCAGTCTCGCCGCGGTCGGTGTGTTCGAGATGCTTTCACAGAATGCCCTAAAGCTATTCCGTTTCGCTTCTCTTATTTCGAGGTTATAGTTGGTGAGCTCCCTTTTATAAACCTCACACTGACCTGTTCTTTTGGCCTTATTAAATTTAATAGAAAATGTTTGGGGATGGCTATTGCGTAAAATTTATGCGGAAGGAAGGCAGTATGACACCAAATTAAAACTTATTGAAGCCATTGAAGCTGCGTTTGAAGAAATTCAAAAAAATTATCGTCATTCATTGTACAACTCTTTACAAAATAGAATTTTTGATGTAATTCGTAATAATGGCGGCAGCAGTAAATATTAGTAAGAAATAAATGATTAAAATCTGGAAAGTATATCCTTTATCCTTTATCCTTTCACACGTAAGTTTGATATATTTTGTATTAAAATGGGCGAATTTTCATTATTGCTGTACAAAGAAAAGTTTTTATAGGCTTTATTCAATTATAATTAATCAAACAGAAATGATGTTAATTCATAATTTAGTAAAAAATTTGTTTTTTTGAATCAAGTTTGAATCAGAAATCCTAGCACAAAATCCCATTTTCTTTTTATTTAAATTAAAAGGAAAACTACCAGTGAAAGTCATTTTTTGCTCAAAATGGGGACAATTCTTAAAATTCGCCGATGTTTTTGAAAATTCAGCATTTTCAGTTGTAAATTTTTTGTTTTTGTTTTAATGTTTCAATAAAATACGTATGAAATGGCTTTCGGCTATGGGTTTACAAAATGTTACGGCAATTAGTACAGATATATGGTAATTTGCTCGTTACATTTCAATAAAGAGGATCTAAAGCGAATAATTTAATTTGGTACGCTTAAGAGAAACTTGTTTTTTGGAATAAATAACGCAAACATTTTTCGCAATTCTTATGTTCCAGAAAACATGAGCATTAAGCCCATTTACAGTGTTGCCCCTCCGAATTGATATTTTTAACGCCGCCACTACGCCCATCTGTGTTTTCTATAATCTAAGCTTACTATATTATTTTGTATTATACTTTATTGATGTATGCGCGTGTGACTAAGAGTAATCACGATATACTATAGTAGTGTATACATGGATATTGTCGATGGAAATCAATGAATTTCTAGGTGCTTGTGGCTTTGTGTTAGTAAGTTATTTTATTAAATCAATTTTTACCTGGCTCAGGCGTGACGTATGTTTAAAAAAAAGTACATAAAAACCTGCTCGTAGTCGAAAGTAAAATTCAGTCAAAATTTCAACCCAATCGGTCAAGAATTTTCGGAGATTATCGATTTTGTACAAACGTACAGATACGATTTTATTTATAAAGATTTTCAAGATCCAGGAAACGCTAGGAATTAAAGGCAAACTAAGGCTTACTATAAAGCTTTTATCAGACACAAGGTGGGAAAGTAGAATCCAGGCAGTGAAGGCCGTATTATTACAATTTGATGATGTTCTTGAATGCATAGAAAGCTTAAAAAATTACACGGAAGAATCAGACACACTCAGTGATTGTGATTCAGTTTCGAATGAAATGTTCAGCTTAGAATTTATTATGTCACTATACAGGGGTCCCACTCGCAGAATCTGCAGATGCTATCTCTTTCAAGTCCTAGTTTTTTAAGGTGTGCTTTGAGTCTGCAGTGTTCTATTAGGATTCCTGTCAGTACTCTTATATTCTTCTTATTAGTACTGATAAAGGCTTTGAATCTCTGGGGGCTGTATTCCCCAAGAAGATCCTTGGCCTGCCTTAGTCCTAGTTGTATTTCCCAATGTCTGGTTCTTTCTGCCGCCTTTTCTTTCATTAAAATTTCTCGGATTATATATGGTCCGATTCCACAGAAGGGTTCTGGACCTATTAAGAGTGTTCCTGCCCCTTGTTTCGCCAGATTGTCGGCTTCTTCGTTGCCCTCGTTACCCACATGCCCTGGTACGCAGTACAGTGTAACTTTGTTGTTTGTGCCTAATTCATTTAATTTGGCCACATTCTTCTGCCATCTTGGAGCATATTGTATGCGAGCTTAGTGCTCTGATGGTCGCCTGACTATCTGTCATTATCGCTATGTTCTTACTGCGATAGTTTCTTTTAAGATTGACTTCCGTGCACCTTGCAATAGTGTGCAACTCTGCTTGGAAGATAATGGTATGTATTCCCATAGGTTCGGAATATTTGGTTTTGGGTCCATATACTCCGATCCCTGTACCTTCGGCTGTCCTGGAACCATCTGTATACCATTTGATGGCGTGGTTTTCTATGTGGTAGTTGGTGTTTTCCTCTCGCCATTCCTATTTGCTGCTTAACTCTGAAGTGAAGTTCCTTCTGAAGTTGAGTCTTCTGCCAACGTCATCTCGTGGGGCTAACAGCCATTGGCTGTCCTTCGCTAAGGAGCTAAGATGTTTAGTACCTATCATTGATCCTGTCTCTGCTGTTTCTTTTCCAAGTCTGATTAATGTAGCCTTGGAAACCTTTTGTATCTTTAGGTGTAGTGGAGTTAGTTCCAGAAGCACCTCTAATGCTGCAGTGAGGCAGGTTCTCATGGCACCCGTAATGCATACGCATGCCAATCTTTGTACCTTCCCCAGCAGCTCTTTCCTAAAATACGTTTGCATACCATTATGGCCCTTGTCGCCTTGCTTGCCACGTTGTCTAAGTGTTTGTTCGACAGGAGCTTACTGTCAATGGTGAGTCCCAGGTATTTTACCTCTTGTTTCACATCTATTAATGGCCCATTTAACCAGATAGGATGCATATGTTCTAATTTTCTCCTATTGGTGAATGGTACCACTGTGGTTTTTCCTAGGTTGAGCCTGAGTCCCACAGACAAGCACCACTCATGGGTGATTCTTAAACCCCTTTGTAGTATATCACAGAGGGTTTCCTCAAATTTGCCTCTTACTATGAGGACAGTGTCGTCCGCATACCCTTGGCATTTTATGGCCTTGCTGCTTAGTATTTCTAAGAGTTCGTCTACAACAAGGCTCCACATAAAAGGTGATAATACCCCTCCCTGTGGGCAGGCCCTCGTTGTTTTGATCGTGATGGTGTTACTTCCCACCACGGTCTCCGCACTCCTAGTTCTAAGCATCTCGCACATCCATTTTGACGTTGTGCGATCTACCTCTCTCTTTCTAGTGCCTTTCTTACCGCCTCATGTGAGGTGTTGTCGAAAGCACCTTCGATGTCTAAGAAGGCGCATAGAGCTATTTCTTTATAGTCTAGTTCTTCTTCAATGTTACTTTACAGTTCATATAGAGCGGTTTCTGTCGATCTGCCCGCTCTATATGCATTCTGATTCCGGTGCAGAGGTATTCTCTTTAGAACTGCATTTCTTATGTTGTTTTCTACTAACTTCTCCATTGTTTTCAACAAGAAGGATGTTAAGCTAATAGGTCTGAGGGCTTTAGGCTGCGTGTGGTCAGTTTTACCCACCTTTGGTATAAATACCGCCCTTGCCCTTCTCCATGTTCTCGGTATATACACGAGTGCTAGGCTGCTTCTAAATATTCTTATTAGGTGCGATAAGATGCCCTTTTTCCCTTTT
This sequence comes from Xylophagus ater, assembly GCA_963422695.1. NCBI lineage: Eukaryota > Metazoa > Arthropoda > Insecta > Diptera > Xylophagidae > Xylophagus > Xylophagus ater. Next base: position 26,411,189 of record OY730485.1, on the reverse strand, counting down.
TGCAACAAAGCTGGGATAATATTGTCAACCCCGGCTGATTTATATGGTTGGAAACTCTCAATAGCCCAGCTTATTCTCTGCTCAGAGAAAATGATTGAGGCCTGCTTCCAGTCAGCCGAGGTTGGTCTTGTGATGTTCTCACTTTTATCTTGTTCCGTCATTGGATGGCTACCAGGAAAGTGAGTTTCTAAAAGGAGAAGAGTTCTCTCCTCTTCACTGCGTACACTGCATATCGGTACTGTTCTTAGCCAGTGCTTTATGCAGTCTCGCCGCGGTCGGTGTGTTCGAGATGCTTTCACAGAATGCCCTAAAGCTATTCCGTTTCGCTTCTCTTATTTCGAGGTTATAGTTGGTGAGCTCCCTTTTATAAACCTCACACTGACCTGTTCTTTTGGCCTTATTAAATTTAATAGAAAATGTTTGGGGATGGCTATTGCGTAAAATTTATGCGGAAGGAAGGCAGTATGACACCAAATTAAAACTTATTGAAGCCATTGAAGCTGCGTTTGAAGAAATTCAAAAAAATTATCGTCATTCATTGTACAACTCTTTACAAAATAGAATTTTTGATGTATTTCGTAATAATGGCGGCAGCAGTAAATATTAGTAAGAAATAAATGATTAAAATCTGGAAAGTATATCCTTTATCCTTTATCCTTTCACACGTAAGTTTGATATATTTTGTATTAAAATGGGCGAATTTTCATTATTGCTGTACAAAGAAAAGTTTTTATAGGCTTTATTCAATTATAATTAATCAAACAGAAATGATGTTAATTCATAATTTAGTAAAAAATTTGTTTTTTTGAATCAAGTTTGAATCAGAAATCCTAGCACAAAATCCCATTTTCTTTTTATTTAAATTAAAAGGAAAACTACCAGTGAAAGTCATTTTTTGCTCAAAATGGGGACAATTCTTAAAATTCGCCGATGTTTTTGAAAATTCAGCATTTTCAGTTGTAAATTTTTTTTTTTTGTTTTAATGTTTCAATAAAATACGTATGAAATGGCTTTCGGCTATGGGTTTACAAAATGTTACGGCAATTAGTACAGATATATGGTAATTTGCTCGTTACATTTCAATAAAGAGGATCTAAAGCGAATAATTTAATTTGGTACGCTTAAGAGAAACTTGTTTTTTGGAATAAATAACGCAAACATTTTTCGCAATTCTTATGTTCCAGAAAACATGAGCATTAAGCCCATTTACAGTGTTGCCCCTCCGAATTGATATTTTTAACGCCGCCACTACGCCCATCTGTATTTTCTATAATCTAAGCTTACTATATTATTTTGTATTATACTTTATTGATGTATGCGCGTGTGACTAAGAGTAATCACGATATACTATAGTGTATACATGGATATTGTCGATGGAAATCAATGAATTTCTAGGTGCTTGTGGCTTTGTGTTAGTAAGTTATTTTATTAAATCAATTTTTACCTGGCTCAGGTGTGACGTATGTTTAAAAAAAAGTACATAAAAACCTGCTCGTAGTCGAAAGTAAAATTCAGTAAAAATTTCAAGCCAATCGGTCAAGAATTTTCGGAGATTATCGATTTTGTACAAACGTACAGATACGATTTTATTTATAAAGATTTTCAAGATCCAGGAAACGCTAGGAATTAAAGGCAAACTAAGGCTTACTATAAAGCTTTTATCAGACACAAGGTGGGAAAGTAGAATCCAGGCAGTGAAGGCCGTATTATTACAATTTGATGATGTTCTTGAATGCATAGAAAGCTTAAAAAATTACACGGAAGAATCAGACACACTCAGTGATTGTGATTCAGTTTTGAATGAAATGTTCAGCTTAGAATTTATTATGTCACTATACAGGGGTCCCACTCGCAGAATCTGCAGATGCTATCTCTTTCAAGTCCTAGTTTTTTAAGGTGTGCTTTGAGTCTGCAGTGTTCTATTAAGATTCCTGTCAGTACTCTTATATTCTTCTTATTAGTACTGATAAAGGCTTTGAATCTCTGGGGGTTGTATTCCCCAAGAAGATCCTTGGCCTGCCTTAGTCCTAGTTGTATTTCCCAATGTCTGGTTCTTTCTGCCGCCTTTTCTTTCATTACAACTTCTCGGATTATATATGGTCCGATTCCACAGAATGGTTCTGGATCTATTAAGAGTGTTCCTGCCCCTTGTTTCGCCAGATTGTCGGCTTCTTCGTTGCTCTCGTTACCCACATGCCCTGGTACGCAGTACGGGGTAACTTTGTTGTTTGTGCCTAATTCATTTAATTTGGCCACACATTCTTCTACCATCTTGGAGCATATTGTATGCGAGCTTAGTGCTCTGATGGTCGCCTGACTATCTGTCATTATCGCTATGTTCTTATTGCGATAGTTTCTATTAAGATTGACTTCCGTGCACCTTGCAATAGTGTGCACTTCTGCTTGGAAGATAATGGTATGTATGAATATTTGGTTTTGGGCCCATATACTCCGATCCCTGTACCTTCGGCTGTCCTGGAACCATCTGTATACCATTTGATGGCGTGGTTTTCTATGTGGTAGTTGGTGTTTTCCCCTCGCCATTCCTATTTTCTGCTTAACTCTGAAGTGAAGTTCCTTCTGAAGTTGAGTCTTCTGCCAACGTCATCTCGTGGGGCTAACACCCATTGGCTGTCCTTCGCTAAGGAGCTAAGATGTTTAGTACCTATCATTGATCCTGTCTCTGCTGTTTCTTTTCCAAGTCTGATTAATGTAGCCTTGGAAACCTTTTGTATCTTTAGGTGTAGTGGAGTTAGTTCCAGAAGCACCTCTAATGCTGCAGTGAGGCAGGTTCTCATGGCACCCGTAATGCATACGCATGCCAATCTTTGTACCTTCCCCAGCTTCTTTTTCACCGTGGTGAGCTGTGTTCTACCAGCCCAAGAAATTGTCCCATAGGTGATGATAGGTCTTATCACCATGGTATACATCCATCCCAGTGTGTCTGGTCTACATCCCCAGCTCTTTCCTGAAATACGTTTGCATACCATTATGGCCCTTGTCGCCTTGCTTGCCACGTTGTCTAAGTGTTTGTTCGACAGGAGCTTACTGTCAATGGTGAGTCCCAGGTATTTTACCTCTTGTTTTACATCTATTAATGGCCCATTTAACCAGATAGGATGCATATGTTCTAATTTTCTCCTATTGGTGAATGGTACCACTGTGGTTTTTCCTAGGTTGAGCCTGAGTCCCACAGACAAGCACCACTCATGGGTGATTCTTAAACCCCTTTGTAGTATATCACAGAGGGTTTCCTCAAATTTGCCTCTTACTATGAGGACAGTGTCGTCCGCATACCCTTGGCATTTTATGGCCTTGCTGCTTAGTATTTCTAAGAGTTCGTCTACAACAAGGCTCCACATAAAAGGTGATAATACCCCTCCCTGTGGGCAGGCCCTCGTTGTTTTGATCGTGATGGTGTTACTTCCCACCACGGTCTCCGCACTCCTAGTTCTAAGCATCTCGCACATCCATTTTGACGTTGTGCGATCTACCTCTCTCTTTCTAGTGCCTTTCTTACCGCCTCATGTGAGGTGTTGTCGAAAGCATCTTCGATGTCTAAGAAGGAGCATAGAGCTATTTCTTTATAGTCTAGTTCTTCTTCAATGTTACTTTACAGTTCATATAGAGCGGTTTCTGTCGATCTGCCCGCTCTATATGCATTCTGATTCCGGTGCAGAGGTATTCTCTTTAGAACTGCATTTCTTATGTTGTTTTCTACTAACTTCTCCATTGTTTTCAACAAGAAGGATGTTAAGCTAATAGGTCTGAGGGCTTTAGGCTGCGTGTGGTCAGTTTTACCCACCTTTGGTATAAATACCGCCCTTGCCCTTCTCCATGTTCTCGGTATATACACGAGTGCTAGGCTGCTTCTAAATATTCTTATTAGGTGCGATAAGATGCCCTTTTTCCCTTTTTGCAACAAAGCTGGGATAATATTGTCAACCCCGGCTGATTTATATGGTTGGAAACTCTCAATAGCCCAGCTTATTCTCTGCTCAGAGAAGATGATTGAGGCCTGCTTCCAGTCAGCCGAGGTTGGTCTTGTGATGTTCTCACTTTTATCTTGTTCCGTCATTGGATGGCTACCAGGAAAGTGAGTTTCTAAAAGGAGAAGAGTTCTCTCCTCTTCACTTTTGGTATAACTGCCATCCGGTCTTATCAGCGTACACTGCATATCGGTACTGTTCTTAGCCAGTGCTTTATGCAGTCTCGCCGCGGTCGGTGTGTTCGAGATGCTTTCACAGAATGCCCTAAAGCTATTCCGTTTCGCTTCTCTTATTTCGAGGTTATAGTTGGTGAGCTCCCTTTTATAAACCTCACACTGACCTGTTCTTTTGGCCTTATTAAATTTAATAGAAAATGTTTGGGGATGGCTATTGCGTAAAATTTATGCGGAAGGAAGGCAGTATGACACCAAATTAAAACTTATTGAAGCCATTGAAGCTGCGTTTGAAGAAATTCCAAAAAATTATCGTCATTCATTGTACAACTCTTTACAAAATAGAATTTTTGATGTAATTCGTAATAATGGCGGCAGCAGTAAATATTAGTAAGAAATAAATGATTAAAATCTGGAAAGTATATCCTTTATCCTTTATCCTTTCACACGTAAGTTTGATATATTTTGTATTAAAATGGGCGAATTTTCATTATTGCTGTACAAAGAAAAGTTTTTATAGGCTTTATTCAATTATAATTAATCAAACAGAAATGATGTTAATTCATAATTTAGTAAAAAATTTGTTTTTTTGAATCAAGTTTGAATCAGAAATCCTAGCACAAAATCCCATTTTCTTTTTATTTAAATTAAAAGGAAAACTACCAGTGAAAGTCATTTTTTGCTCAAAATGGGGACAATTCTTAAAATTCGCCGATGTTTTTGAAAATTCAGCATTTTCAGTTGTAAATTTTTTTTTTTTGTTTTAATGTTTCAATAAAATACGTATGAAATGGCTTTCGGCTATGGGTTTACAAAATGTTACGGCAATTAGTACAGATATATGGTAATTTGCTCGTTACATTTCAATAAAGAGGATCTAAAGCGAATAATTTAATTTGGTACGCTTAAGAGAAACTTGTTTTTTGGAATAAATAACGCAAACATTTTTCGCAATTCTTATGTTCCAGAAAACATGAGCATTAAGCCCATTTACAGTGTTGCCCCTCCGAATTGATATTTTTAACGCCGCCACTACGCCCATCTGTATTTTCTATAATCTAAGCTTACTATATTATTTTGTATTATACTTTATTGATGTATGCGCGTGTGACTAAGAGTAATCACGATATACTATAGTAGTGTATACATGGATATTGTCGATGGAAATCAATGAATTTCTAGGTGCTTGTGGCTTTGTGTTAGTAAGTTATTTTATTAAATCAATTTTTACCTGGCTCAGGCGTGACGTATGTTTAAAAAAAAGTACATAAAAACCTGCTCGTAGTCGAAAGTAAAATTCAGTCAAAATTTCAACCCAATCGGTCAAGAATTTTCGGAGATTATCGATTTTGTACAAACGTACAGATACGATTTTATTTATAAAGATTTTCAAGATCCAGGAAACGCTAGGAATTAAAGGCAAACTAAGGCTTACTATAAAGCTTTTATCAGACACAAGGTGGGAAAGTAGAATCCAGGCAGTGAAGGCCGTATTATTACAATTTGATGATGTTCTTGAATGCATAGAAAGCTTAAAAAATTACACGGAAGAATCAGACACACTCAGTGATTGTGATTCAGTTTCGAATGAAATGTTCAGCTTAGAATTTATTATGTCACTATACAGGGGTCCCACTCGCAGAATCTGCAGATGCTATCTCTTTCAAGTCCTAGTTTTTTAAGGTGTGCTTTGAGTCTGCAGTGTTCTGTTAGGATTCCTGTCAGTACTCTTATATTCTTCTTATTAGTACTGATAAAGGCTTTGAATCTCTGGGGGTTGTATTCCCCAAGAAGATCCTTGGCCTGTCTTAGTCCTAGTTGTATTTCCCAATGTCTGGTTCTTTCTGCCGCCTTTTCTTTCATTAAAATTTCTCGGATTATATATGGTCCGATTCCACAGAAGGGTTCTGGACCTATTAAGAGTGTTCCTGCCCCTTGTTTCGCCAGATTGTCGGCTTCTTCGTTGCCCTCGTTACCCACATGCCCTGGTACGCAGTACAGTGTAACTTTGTTGTTTGTGCCTAATTCATTTAATTTGGCCACACATTCTTCTGCCAACTTGGAGCATATTGTATGCGAGCTTAGTGCTCTGATGGTCGCCTGACTATCTGTCATTATCGCTATGTTCTTATTGCGATAGTTTCTTTTAAGATTGACTTCCGTCCACCTTGCAATAGTGTGCAATTCTGCTTGGAAGATAATGGTATGTATTCCCATAGGTTCGGAATATTTGGTTTTGGGTCCATATACTCCGATCCCTGTACCTTCGGCTGTCCTGGAACCATCTGTATACCATTTGATGGCGTGGTTTTCTATGTGGTAGTTGGTGTTTTCCTCTCGCCATTCCTATTTGCTGCTTAACTCTGAAGTGAAGTTCCTTCTGAAGTTGAGTCTTCTGCCAACGTCATCTCGTGGGGCTAACAGCCATTGGCTGTCCTTCGCTAAGGAGCTAAGATGTTTAGTACCTATCATTGATCCTGTCTCTGCTGTTTCTTTTCCAAGTCTGATTAATGTAGCCTTGGAAACCTTTTGTATCTTTAGGTGTAGTGGAGTTAGTTCCAGAAGCACCTCTAATGCTGCAGTGAGGCAGGTTCTCATGGCACCCGTAATGCATACGCATGCCAATCTTTGTACCTTCCCCAGCAGCTCTTTCCTAAAATACGTTTGCATACCATTATGGCCCTTGTCGCCTTGCTTGCCACGTTGTCTAAGTGTTTGTTCGACAGGAGCTTACTGTCAATGGTGAGTCCCAGGTATTTTACCTCTTGTTTCACATCTATTAATGGCCCATTTAACCAGATAGGATGCATATGTTCTAATATTCTCCTATTGGTGAATGGTACCACTGTGGTTTTTCCCAGGTTGAGCCTAAGTCGCACAGACAAGCACCACTCATGGGTGATTCTTAAACCCCTTTGTAGTATATCACAGAGGGTTTCCTCAAATTGGCCTCTTACTATGAGGACAATGTCGTCCGCATACCCTTGGCATTTTATGACCTTGCTGCTTAGTATTTCTAAGAGTTCGTCTACAACAAGGCTACACATAAGAGGTGATAATACCCCTCCCTGTGGGCAGGCCCTCGTTGTTTTGATCGTGATGGTGTTACTTCCCACCACGGTCTCTGAACTCCTAGTTCCAAGCATCTCGCACATCCACTTTGAGGTTGTGCGATCTACCTCTCTTCTTTCTAGTGCCTTTCTTACCGCCTCATGTGAGGTGTTGTCGAAAGCACCTTCGATGTCTAAGAAGGCGCATAGAGCTATTTCTTTATAGTCTAGTTCTTCTTCAATGTTACTTTACAGTTCATATAGAGCGGTTTCTGTCGATCTGCCCACTCTATATGCATGCTGATTCCGGTGCAGAGGTATTCTCTTTAGAACCGCATTTCTTATGTTGTTTTCTACTAACTTCTCCATTGTTTTCAACAAGAAGGATGTTAAGCTAATAGGTCTGAGGGCTTTAGGCTGCATGGGGTCAGTTTTACCCACCTTTGGTATAAATACCGCCCTGGCCCTTCTCCATGCTCTCGGTATATACACGAGTGCTAGGCTGCTTCTAAATATTCTTATTAGGTGCGGTAAGATTCCCTTTTTCCCTTTTTGCAACAAAGCTGGGATAATCTTGTCAACCCCGGCTGATTTATTATATGGTTGGAAACTCTCAATAGCCCAGCTTACTCTCTGCTCAGGGAAGATGATTGAGGCCTGCTTCCAGTCAGCCGAGGTTGGTCTTGTGATGTTCTCACTTTTATCTTGTTCCGTCATTGGATGGCTACCAGGAAAGTGAGTTTCTAAAAGGAGAAGAGTTCTCTCCTCTTCACTTTTGGTATAACTGCCATCCGGTCTTATCAGCGTACACTGCATATCGGTACTGTTCTTAGCCAGTGTTTTATGCAGTCTCGCCGCGGTCGGTGTGTTCGAGATGCTTTCACAGAATGCCTTAAAGCTATTCCGTTTCGCTTCTCTTATTTCGAGGTTATAGTTGGTGAGCTTCCTTTTATAAACCTTCTACTGACCTGTTCTTTTGGCCTTATTAAATTTAATAGAAAATGTTTGGGGATGGCTATCGCGTAAAATTTATGCGGAAGGAAGGCAGTATGACACCAAATTAAAACTTATTGAAGCCATTGAAGCTGCGTTTGAAGAAATTCCAAAAAATTATCGTCATTCATTGTACAACTCTTTACAAAATAGAATTTTTGATGTAATTAGTAATTATGGCGGCAGCAGTAAATATTAGTAAAAAATAAATGATTAAAATCTGGAAAGTATATCCTTTATCCTTTATCCTTTCACACGTAAGTTTGATATATTTTGTATTAAAATGGGCGAATTTTCATTATTGCTGTACAAAGAAAAGTTTTTATAGGCTTTATTCAATTATAATTAATCAAACAGAAATGATGTTAATTCATAATTTAGTAAAAAATTTGTTTTTTTGAATCAAGTTTGAATCAGAAATCCTAGCACAAAATCCCACTTTCTTTTTATTTAAATTAAAAGGAAAACTACCAGTGAAAGTCATTTTTTGCTCAAAATGGGGACAATTCTTAAAATTCGCCGATGTTTTTGAAAATTCAGCATTTTCAGTTGTAAATTTTTTTTTTTTGTTTTAATGTTTCAATAAAATACGTATGAAATGGCTTTCGGCTATGGGTTTACAAAATGTTACGGCAATTAGTACAGATATATGGTAATTTGCTCGTTACATTTCAATAAAGAGGATCTAAAGCGAATAATTTAATTTGGTACGCTTAAGAGAAACTTGTTTTTTGGAATAAATAACGCAAACATTTTTCGCAATTCTTATGTTCCAGAAAACATGAGCATTAAGCCCATTTACAGTGTTGCCCCTCCGAATTGATATTTTTAACGCCGCCACTACGCCCATCTGTATTTTCTATAATCTAAGCTTACTATATTATTTTGTATTATACTTTATTGATGTATGCGCGTGTGACTAAGAGTAATCACGATATACTATAGTAGTGTATACATGGATATTGTCGATGGAAATCAATGAATTTCTAGGTGCTTGTGGCTTTGTTTTAGTAAGTTATTTTATTAAATCAATTTTTACCTGGCTCAGGTGTGACGTATGTTTAAAAAAAAAGTACATAAAAACCTGCTCGTAGTCGAAAGTAAAATTCAGTCAAAATTTCAACCCAATCGGTCAAGAATTTTCGGAGATTATCGATTTTGTACAAACGTACAGATACGATTTTATTTATAAAGATTTTCAAGATCCAGGAAACGCTAGGAATTAAAGGCAAACTAAGGCTTACTATAAAGCTTTTATCAGACACAAGGTGGGAAAGTAGAATCCAGGCAGTGAAGGCCGTATTATTACAATTTGATGATGTTCTTGAATGCATAGAAAGCTTAAAAAATTACACGGAAGAATCAGACACACTCAGTGATTGTGATTCAGTTTCGAATAAAATGTTCAGCGTAGAATTTATTATGTCACTATACAGGGGTCCCACTCGCAGAATCTGCAGATGCTATCTCTTTCAAGTCCTAGTTTTTTAAGGTGTGCTTTGAGTCTGCAGTGTTCTGTTAGGATTCCTGTCAGTACTCTTATATTCTTCTTATTAGTACTGATAAAGGCTTTGAATCTCTGGGGGTTGTATTCCCCAAGAAGGTCCTTGGCCTGCCTTAGTCCTAGTTGTATTTCCCAATGTTCTGGTTCTTTCTGCCGCCTTTTCTTTCATTAAAATTTCTCGGATTATATATGGTCCGATTCCACAGAAGGGTTCTGGACCTATTAAGAGTGTTCCTGCCCCTTGTTTCGCCAGATTGTCGGCTTCTTCGTTGCCCTCGTTACCCACATGCCCTGGTACGCAGTACAGTGTAACTTTGTTGTTTGTGCCTAATTCATTTAATTTGGCCACACATTCTTCTACCATCTTGGAGCATATTGTATGCGAGCTTAGTGCTCTGATGGTCGCCTGACTATCTGTCATTATCGCTATGTTCTTATTGCGATAGTTTCTTTTAAGATTGACTTCCGTGCACCTTGCAATAGTGTGCACTTCTGCTTGGAAGATAATGGTATGTATTCCCATAGGTTCGGAATATTTGGTTTTGGGTCCATATACTCCGATCCCTGTACCTTCGGCTGTCCTGGAACCATCTGTATACCATTTGATGGCGTGGTTTTCTATGTGGTAGTTGGTGTTTTCCTCTCGCCATTCCTATTTGCTGCTTAACTCTGAAGTGAAGTTCCTTCTGAAGTTGAGTCTTCTGCCAACGTCATCTCGTGGGGCTAACAGCCATTGGCTGTCCTTCGCTAAGGAGCTAAGATGTTTAGTACCTATCATTGATCCTGTCTCTGCTGTTTCTTTTCCAAGTCTGATTAATGTAGCCTTGGAAACCTTTTGTATCTTTAGGTGTAGTGGAGTTAGTTCCAGAAGCACCTCTAATGCTGCAGTGAGGCAGGTTCTCATGGCACCCGTAATGCATACGCATGCCAATCTTTGTACCTTCCCCAGCAGCTCTTTCCTAAAATACGTTTGCATACCATTATGGCCCTTGTCGCCTTGCTTGCCACGTTGTCTAAGTGTTTGTTCGACAGGAGCTTACTGTCAATGGTGAGTCCCAGGTATTTTACCTCTTGTTTCACATCTATTAATGGCCCATTTAACCAGATAGGATGCATATGTTCTAATATTCTCCTATTGGTGAATGGTACCACTGTGGTTTTTCCCAGGTTGAGCCTAAGTCGCACAGACAAGCACCACTCATGGGTGATTCTTAAACCCCTTTGTAGTATATCACAGAGGGTTTCCTCAAATTGGCCTCTTACTATGAGGACAATGTCGTCCGCATACCCTTGGCATTTTATGACCTTGCTGCTTAGTATTTCTAAGAGTTCGTCTACAACAAGGCTACACATAAGAGGTGATAATACCCCTACCTGTGGGCAGGCCCTCGTTGTTTTGATCGTGATGGTGTTACTTCCCACCACGGTCTCCGCACTCCTAGTTCCAAGCGTCTCGCACATCCACTTTGAGGTTGTGCGATCTACCTCTCTTCTTTCTAGTGCCTTTCTTACCGCCTCATGTGAGGTGTTGTCGAAAGCACCTTCGATGTCTAAGAAGGCGCATAGAGCTATTTCTTTATAGTCTAGTTCTTCTTCAATGTTACTTTACAGTTCATATAGAGCGGTTTCTGTCGATCTGCCCACTCTATATGCATGCTGATTCCGGTGCAGAGGTATTCTCTTTAGAACCGCATTTCTTATGTTGTTTTCTACTAACTTCTCCATTGTTTTCAACAAGAAGGATGTTAAGCTAATAGGTCTGAGGGCTTTAGGCTGCATGGGGTCAGTTTTACCCACCTTTGGTATAAATACCGCCCTGGCCCTTCTCCATGCTCTCGGTATATACACGAGTGCTAGGCTGCTTCTAAATATTCTTATTAGGTGCGGTAAGATTCCCTTTTTCCCTTTTTGCAACAAAGCTGGGATAATCTTGTCAACCCCGGCTGATTTATTATATGGTTGG